>JAVGWX010000126.1:0-162392 GCA_036924085.1 Ariolimax columbianus
CAGAGGCAGAGTCCCAGAGGCAGAGTCCCAGAGGCAGAGTCCCAGAGGCAGAGTCCCAGAGGCAGAGTCCCAGAGGCAGAGTCCCAGAGGCAGAGTCCCAGAGGCAGTCCCAGAAGCAGAGTCCCAGAGGCAGAGTCCCAGTCCCAGAAGCAGAGTCCCAGAGGCAGAGTCCCAGAGGCAGAGTCCCAGAGGCAGAGCCAGAGGCAGAGTCCCAGAGGCAGAGTCCCAGAGGCAGAGTCCCAGAGTCCCAGAAGCAGAGTCCCAGAGGCAGAGTCCCAGAGGCAGAGTCCCAGAGGCAGAGCCAGAGGCAGAGTCCCAGAAGCAGAGTCCCAGAGGCAGAGTCCCAGAGTCCCAGAAGCAGAGTCCCAGAGGCAGAGTCCCAGAGGCAGAGTCCCAGAGGCAGAGCCAGAGGCAGAGTCCCAGAGGCAGAGTCCCAGAGGCAGAGTCCCAGAGGCAGAGTCCCAGAGGCAGAGTCCCAGAGGCAGAGTCCCAGAGGCAGAGTCCCAGAGGCAAGAGTCCCAGAGGCAGAGTCCCAGAGGCAGAGTCCCAGAGGCAGAGTCCCAGAGGCAGAGTCCCAAAGGCAGAGTCCCAGAGGCAGAGTCCCAGAGGCAGAGTCCCAGAAGCAGAGTCCCAGAGGCAGAGTCCCAGAGTCCCAGAAGCAGAGTCCCAGAGGCAGAGTCCCAGAGGCAGAGTCCCAGAGGCAGAGTCCCAGTCCCAGAAGCAGAGTCCCAGAGGCAGAGTCCCAGAGGCAGAGTCCCAGAGGCAGAGCCAGAGGCAGAGTCCCAGAGGCAGAGTCCCAGAGGCAGAGTCCCAGAGGCAGAGTCCCAGAGGCAGAGTCCCAGTCCCAGAGGCAGAGTCCCAGAGGCAGAGTCCCAGAGGCAGAGTCCCAGAGGCAGAGTCCCAGAGGCAGAGTCCCAGAGGCAGAGTCCCAGAGGCAAGAGTCCCAGAGGCAGAGTCCCAGAGGCAGAGTCCCAGAGGCAGAGTCCCAGAGGCAGAGTCCCAGTCCCAGAGGCAGAGTCCCAGAGTCCCAGAAGCAGAGTCCCAGAGGCAGAGTCCCAGAGGCAGAGTCCCAGAGGCAGAGCCAGAGGCAGAGTCCCAGAGGCAGAGTCCCAGAGGCAGAGTCCCAGAGTCCCAGAAGCAGAGTCCCAGAGGCAGAGTCCCAGAGGCAGAGTCCCAGAGGCAGAGCCAGAGGCAGAGTCCCAGAAGCAGAGTCCCAGAGGCAGAGTCCCAGAGTCCCAGAAGCAGAGTCCCAGAGGCAGAGTCCCAGAGGCAGAGTCCCAGAGGCAGAGCCAGAGGCAGAGTCCCAGAGGCAGTCCCAGAGGCAGAGTCCCAGAGGCAGAGTCCCAGAGGCAGTCCCAGAGGCAGAGTCCCAGAGGCAGAGTCCCAGAGGCAAGAGTCCCAGAGGCAGAGTCCCAGAGGCAGAGTCCCAGAGGCAGAGTCCCAGAGGCAGAGTCCCAAAGGCAGAGTCCCAGAGGCAGAGTCCCAGAGGCAGAGTCCCAGAAGCAGAGTCCCAGAGGCAGAGTCCCAGAGTCCCAGAAGCAGAGTCCCAGAGGCAGAGTCCCAGAGGCAGAGTCCCAGAGGCAGAGTCCCAGAGTCCCAGAAGCAGAGTCCCAGAGGCAGAGTCCCAGAGGCAGAGTCCCAGAGGCAGAGCCAGAGGCAGAGTCCCAGAGGCAGAGTCCCAGAGGCAGAGTCCCAGAGGCAGAGTCCCAGAGGCAGAGTCCCAGAGGCAGAGTCCCAGAGGCAAGAGTCCCAGAGGCAGAGTCCCAGAGGCAGAGTCCCAGAGGCAGAGTCCCAGAGGCAGAGTCCCAAAGGCAGAGTCCCAGAGGCAGAGTCCCAGAGGCAGAGTCCCAGAAGCAGAGTCCCAGAGGCAGAGTCCCAGAGGCAGAGTCTCAGAGTCCCAGAAGCAGAGTCCCAGAGGCAGAGTCCCAGAGGCAGAGTCCCAGAAGCAGAGTCCCAGAGGCAGAGTCCCAGAGTCCCAGAAGCAGAGTCCCAGAGGCAGAGTCCCAGAGGCAGAGTCCCAGAGGCAGAGCCAGAGGCAGAGTCCCAGAGGCAGAGTCCCAGAGGCAGAGTCCCAGAGGCAGAGTCCCAGAGGCAGAGTCCCAGAAGCAGAGTCCCAGAGGCAGAGTCCCAGAAGCAGAGTCCCAGAGGCAGAGTCCCAGAGGCAGAGTCCCAGAGGCAGAGTCCCAGAGGCAGAGTCCCAGAGGCAGAGTCCCAGAGGCAGAGCCAGAGGCAGAGTCCCAGAGGCAGAGTCCCAGAGGCAGAGTCCCAGAGGCAGAGTCCCAGAGGCAGAGTCCCAGAGGCAGAGTCCCAGAGGCAGAGTCCCAGAGGCAGAGTCCCAGAGGTAGAGTCCCAGAGGCAGAGTCCCAGAGGCAGAGTCCCAGAGGCAGAGTCCCAGAGGCAGAGTCCCAGTCCCAGAGGCAGAGTCCCAGAGGCAGAGTCCCAGTCCCAGAGGCAGAGTCCCAGAGGCAGAGTCCCAGAGGCAGAGTCCCAGTCCCAGAGGCAGAGTCCCAGAGGCAGAGTCCCAGAGGCAGAGTCCCAGAGGCAGAGTCCCAGAGGCAGAGTCCCAGAGGCAGAGTCCCAGAGGCAGAGTCCCAGAGGCAGATTCCCAGAGGCAGAGCCAGAGGCAGAGTCCCAGAGGTAGAGTCCCAGAGGCAGAGTCCCAGAGGCAGAGTCCCAGAGGCAGAGTCCCAGAGGCAGAGTCCCAGTCCCAGAGGTAGAGTCCCAGAGGCAGAGTCCCAGAGGCAGAGTCCCAGAGGCATAGTCCCAGAGGCAGAGTCCCAGAGGCAGAGTCCCAGAGGTAGAGTCCCAGAGGCAGAGTCCCAGAGGCAGAGTCCCAGAGGCAGAGTCCCAGAGGCAGAGTCCCAGAGGCAGAGTCCCAGAGGCAGAGTCCCAGAGGCAGAGTCCCAGAGGCAGAGTCCCAGAGGCAGTCCCAGAAGCAGAGTCCCAGAGGCAGAGTCCCAGAGTCCCAGAAGCAGAGTCCCAGAGGCAGAGTCCCAGAGGCAGAATCCCAGAGGCAGAGCCAGAGGCAGAGTCCCAGAGGCAGAGTCCCAGAGGCAGAGTCCCAGAGTCCCAGAAGCAGAGTCCCAGAGGCAGAGTCCCAGAGGCAGAGTCCCAGAGGCAGAGCCAGAGGCAGAGTCCCAGAAGCAGAGTCCCAGAGGCAGAGTCCCAGAGGCAAGAGTCCCAGAGGCAGAGTCCCAGAGGCAGAGTCCCAGAGGCAGAGCCAGAGGCAGAGTCCCAAAGGCAGAGTCCCAGAGGCAGAGTCCCAGAGGCAGTCCCAGAAGCAGAGTCCCAGAGGCAGAGTCCCAGAGTCCCAGAAGCAGAGTCCCAGAGGCAGAGTCCCAGAGGCAGAGTCCCAGAGGCAGAGTCCCAGAGTCCCAGAAGCAGAGTCCCAGAGGCACAGTCCCAGAGGCAGAGTCCCAGAGGCAGAGCCAGAGGCAGAGTCCCAGAGGCAGAGTCCCAGAGGCAGAGTCCCAGAGGCAGAGTCCCAGAGGCAGAGTCCCAGAGGCAGAGTCCCAGTCCCAGAGGCAGAGTCCCAGAGGCAGAGTCCCAGAGGCAGAGTCCCAGAGGCAGAGTCCCAGAGGCAGAGTCCCAGAGGCAGAGTCCCAGAGGCAGAGTCCCAGAGGCAAGAGTCCCAGAGGCAGAGTCCCAGAGGCAGAGTCCGAGAGGCAGAGTCCCAAAGGCAGAGTCCCAGAGGCAGAGTCCCAGAGGCAGAGTCCCAGAGGCAGAGTCCCAGAGGCAGAGTCCCAGAGGCAGAGTCCCAGAGGCAGAGTCCCAGAGGCAGAGTCCCAGAGGCAGAGTCCCAGAGGCAGAGTCCCAGAGGCAGAGTCCCAGAGGCAGAGTCCCAGAGGCAGAGTCCTAGAAGCAGAGTCCCAGAGGCAGAGTCCCAGAGGCAGAGTCCCAGAGGCAGAGCCAGAGGCAGAGTCCCAGAGGCAGAGTCCCAGAGGCAGAGTCCCAGAGTCCCAGAAGCAGAGTCCCAGAGGCAGAGTCCCAGAGGCAGAGTCCCAGAGGCAGAGTCCCAGAGGCAGAGCCAGAGGCAGAGTCCCAGAAGCAGAGTCCCAGAGGCAGAGTCCCAGAGTCCCAGAAGCAGAGTCCCAGAGGCAGAGTCCCAGAGGCAGAGTCCCAGAGGCAGAGCCATAGGCAGAGTCCCAGAGGCAGAGTCCCAGAGGCAGAGTCCCAGAGGCAGAGTCCCAGAGGCAGAGTCCCAGAGGCAGAGTCCCAGAGGCAGAGTCCCAGGCAGAGTCCCAGTCCCAGAGGCAGAGTCCCAGAGGCAGAGTCCCAGAGGCAGAGTCCCAGAGGCAGAGTCCCAGAGGCAGAGTCCCAGAGGAAGAGTCCCAGAGGCAGAGTCCCAGAGGCAAGAGTCCCAGAAGCAGAGTCCCAGAGGCAGAGTCCCAGAGGCAGAGTCCCAGAGGCAGAGTCCCAGAGGCAGAGTCCCAGAAGCAGAGTCCCAGAGGCAGAGTCCCAGAGTCCCAGAAGCAGAGTCCCAGAGGCAGAGTCCCAGAGGCAGAGTCCCAGAGTCCCAGAGGCAGAGTCCCAGAGGCAGAGTCCCAGAGGCAGAGTCCTAGAGGCAGAGCCAGAGGCAGAGTCCCAGTCCCAGAGGCAGAGTCCCAGAGGCAGAGTCCCAGAGGCAGAGTCCCAGAGGCAGAGTCCCAGAGGCAGAGTCCAAGAGGCAGAGTCCCAGAGGCAGAGTCCCAGAGGTAGAGTCCCAGAGGCAGAGTCCCAGAGGCAGAGTCCCAGAGGCAGAGTCCCAGAGGCAGAGTCCCAGTCCCAGAGGCAGAGTCCCAGAGGCAGAGTCCCAGAGGCAGAGTCCCAGAGGCATAGTCCCAGAGGCAGAGTCCCAGAGGCAGAGTCCCAGAGGCAGAGTCCCAGAGGCAGAGTCCCAGAGGCAGAGTCCCAGAGGCAGAGTCCCAGAGGCAGAGTCCCAGAGGCAGAGTCCCAGAAGCAGAGTCACAGAGGCAGAGTCCCAGAAGCAGAGTCCCAGAGGCAGAGTCCCAGAGGCAGAGTCCCAGAGGCAGAGCCAGAGGCAGAGTCCCAGAGGCAGAGTCCCAGAGGCAGAGTCCCAGAGGCAGAGTCCCAGAGGCAGAGTCCCAGAGGCAGAGTCCCAGAGGCAGAGTCCCAGAGGCAGAGTCCCAGAGGCAAGAGTCCCAGAGGCAGAGTCCCAGAGGCAGAGTCCCAGAGGCAGAGTCCCAGAGGCAGAGTCCCAGAGGCAGAGTCCCAGAGGCAGAGTCCCAGAGGCAGAGTCCCAGAAGCAGAGTCCCAGAGGCAGAGTCCCAGAGTCCCAGAAGCAGAGTCCCAGAGGCAGAGTCCCAGAGGCAGAGTCCCAGAGGCAGAGTCCCAGAGTCCCAGAGGCAGAGTCCCAGAGGCAGAGTCCCAGAGGCAGAGTCCCAGAGGCAGAGTCCCAGAGGCAGAGTCCCAGAGGCAGAGTCCCAGAAGCAGAGTCCCAGAGGCAGAGTATCAGAGGCAGAGTCCCAGAGGCAGAGCCAGAGGCAGAGTCCCAGAGGCAGAGTCCCAGAGGCAGAGTCCCAGAGTCCCAGAAGCAGAGTCCCAGAGGCAGAGTCCCAGAGGCAGAGTCCCAGAGGCAGAGCCAGAGGCAGAGTCCCAGAAGCAGAGTCCCAGAGGCAGAGTCCCAGAGTCCCAGAAGCAGAGTCCCAGAGGCAGAGTCCCAGAGGCAGAGTCCCAGAGGCAGAGCCAGAGGCAGAGTCCCAGAGGCAGAGTCACAGAGGCAGAGTCCCAGAGGCAGAGTCCCAGAGGCAGAGTCCCAGAGGCAGAGTCCCAGAGGCAGAGTCCCAGGCAGAGTCCCAGTCCCAGAGGCAGAGTCCCAGAGGCAGAGTCCCAGAGGCAGAGTCCCAGAGGCAGAGTCCCAGAGGCAGAGTCCCAGAGGCAGAGTCCCAGAGGAAGAGTCCCAGAGGCAGAGTCCCAGAGGCAAGAGTCCCAGAAGCAGAGTCCCAGAGGCAGAGTCCCAGAGGCAGAGTCCCAGAGGCAGAGTCCCAGAGGCAGAGTCCCAGAAGCAGAGTCCCAGAGGCAGAGTCCCAGAGTCCCAGAAGCAGAGTCCCAGAGGCAGAGTCCCAGAGGCAGAGTCCCAGAGTCCCAGAGGCAGAGTCCCAGAGGCAGAGTCCCAGAGGCAGAGTCCTAGAGGCAGAGCCAGAGGCAGAGTCCCAGTCCCAGAGGCAGAGTCCCAGAGGCAGTCCCAGAGGCAGAGTCCCAGAGGCAGAGTCCCAGAGGCAGAGTCCCAGAGGCAGAGTCCCAGAGGCAGAGTCCCAGAGGTAGAGTCCCAGAGGCAGAGTCCCAGAGGCAGAGTCCCAGAGGCAGAGTCCCAGAGGCAGAGTCCCAGTCCCAGAGGCAGAGTCCCAGAGGCAGAGTCCCAGAGGCAGAGTCCCAGAGGCATAGTCCCAGAGGCAGAGTCCCAGAGGCAGAGTCCCAGAGGCAGAGTCCCAGAGGCAGAGTCCCAGAGGCAGAGTCCCAGAGGCAGAGTCCCAGAGGCAGAGTCCCAGAGGCAGAGTCCCAGAGGCAGAGTCCCAGAAGCAGAGTCCCAGAGGCAGAGTCCCAGAAGCAGAGTCCCAGAGGCAGAGTCTCAGAGGCAGAGTCCCAGAGGCAGAGCCAGAGGCAGAGTCCCAGAGGCAGAGTCCCAGAGGCAGAGTCCCAGAGGCAGAGTCCCAGAGGCAGAGTCCCAGAGGCAGAGTCCCAGAGGCAGAGTCCCAGAGGCAGAGTCCCAGAGGCAAGAGTCCCAGAGGCAGAGTCCCAGAGGCAGAGTCCCAGAGGCAGAGTCCCAGAGGCAGAGTCCCAGAGGCAGAGTCCCAGAGGCAGAGTCCCAGAAGCAGAGTCCCAGAGGCAGAGTCCCAGAGTCCCAGAAGCAGAGTCCCAGAGGCAGAGTCCCAGAGGCAGAGTCCCAGAGGCAGAGTCCCAGAGTCCCAGAGGCAGAGTCCCAGAGGCAGAGTCCCAGAGGCAGAGTCCCAGAGGCAGAGTCCCAGAGGCAGAGTCCCAGAGGCAGAGTCCCAGAGGCAGAGCCAGAGGCAGAGCCAGTCCCAGAGGCAGAGTCCCAGAGGCAGAGTCCCAGAGGCAGAGTCCCAGAGGCAGAGTCCCAGAGGCAGAGTCCCAGAGGCAGAGTCCCAGAGGTAGAGTCCCAGAGGCAGAGTCCCAGAGGCAGAGTCCCAGAGGCAGAGTCCCAGAGGCAGAGTCCCAGAGGCAGAGTCCCAGAGGCAGAGTCCCAGAGGCAGAGTCCCAGTCCCAGAGGCAGAGTCCCAGAGGCAGAGTCCCAGAGGCAGAGTCCCAGAGGCAGAGTCCCAGTCCCAGAGGCAGAGTTTCAGAGGCAGAGTCCCAGAGGCAGAGTCCCAGAGGCAGAGTCCCAGAGGCAGAGTCCCAGTCCCAGAGGCAGTCCCAGAGGCAGAGTCCCAGAGGCAGAGTCCCAGAGTCCCAGAGGCAGAGTCCCAAAGGCAGAGTCCCAGTCCCAGAGGTAGAGTCCCAGAGGCAGAGTCCCAGAGGCAGAGTCCCAGAGGCAGAGTCCCAGAGGCAGAGTCCCAGAGGCAAGAGTCCCAGAGGCAGAGTCCCAGAGGCAGAGTCCCAGAGGCAGAGTCCCAGAGGCAGAGTCCCAGAAGCAGAGTCCCAGAGGCAGAGCCCCAGAGTCCCAGAAGCAGAGTCCCAGAGGCAGAGTCCCAGAGGCAGAGTCCCAGAGGCAGAGTCCCAGAGGCAGAGTCCCAGAAGCAGAGTCCCAGAGGCAGAGTCCCAGAGTCCCAGAGGCAGAGTCCCAGAGGCAGAGTCCCAGAGGCAGAGTCCCAGAGGCAGAGTCCCAGAGGCAGAGTCCCAGAAGCAGAGTCCCAGAGGCAGAGTCCCAGAGGCAGTCCCAGAGGCAGAGTCCCAGAGGCAGAGTCCCAGAGGCAGAGTCCCAGAGGCAGAGTCCCAGAGGCAGAGACCCAGTCCCAGAGGCAGAGTCCCAGAGGCAGAGTCCCAGAGGCAGAGTCCCAGAGGCAGAGTCCCAGAGGCAGAGTCCCAGAGGCAGAGTCCCAGAGGAAAGGTCCCAGAGGCAGAGTCCCAGAGGCAGAGTCCCAGAGGCAAGAGTCCCAGAGGCAGAGTCCCAGAGGCAGAGTCCCAGAGGCAGAGTCCCAGAGGCAGAGTCCCAGAGGCAGAGTCCCAGAGGCAGAGTCCCAGAGGCAGAGTCCCAGAAGCAGAGTCCCAGAGGCAGAGTCCCAGAGTCCCAGAAGCAGAGTCCCAGAGGCAGAGTCCCAGAGGCAGAGTCCCAGAGGCAGAGTCCCAGAGTCCCAGAGGCAGAGTCCCAGAGGCAGAGTCCCAGAGGCAGAGTCCCAGAGGCAGAGTCCCAGAGGCAGAGTCCCAGAGGCAGAGTCCCAGAGGTAGAGTCCCAGAGGCAGAGTCCCAGAGGCAGAGTCCCAGAGGCAGAGTCCCAGAGGCAGAGTCCCAGTCCCAGAGGCAGAGTCCCAGAGGCAGAGTCCCAGAGGCAGAGTCCCAGTCCCAGAGGCAGAGTCCCAGAGGCAGAGTCCCAGAGGCAGAGTCCCAGAGGCAGAGTCCCAGAGGCAGAGTCCCAGAGGCAAGAGTCCCAGAAGCAGAGTCCCAGAGGCAGAGTCCCAGAGGCAGAGTCCCAGAGGCAGAGTCCCAGAGGCAGAGTCCCAGAAGCAGAGTCCCAGAGGCAGAGTCCCAGAGTCCCAGAAGCAGAGTCCCAGAGGCAGAGTCCCAGAGGCAGAGTCCCAGAGTCCCAGAGGCAGAGTCCCAGAGGCAGAGTCCCAGAGGCAGAGTCCTAGAGGCAGAGCCAGAGGCAGAGTCCCAGTCCCAGAGGCAGAGTCCCAGAGGCAGTCCCAGAGGCAGAGTCCCAGAGGCAGAGTCCCAGAGGCAGAGTCCCAGAGGCAGAGTCCCAGAGGCAGAGTCCCAGAGGTAGAGTCCCAGAGGCAGAGTCCCAGAGGCAGAGTCCCAGAGGCAGAGTCCCAGTCCCAGAGGCAGAGTCCCAGAGGCAGAGTCCCAGAGGCAGAGTCCCAGAGGCATAGTCCCAGAGGCAGAGTCCCAGAGGCAGAGTCCCAGAGGCAGAGTCCCAGAGGCAGAGTCCCAGAGGCAGAGTCCCAGAGGCAGAGTCCCAGAGGCAGAGTCCCAGAGGCAGAGTCCCAGAGGCAGAGTCCCAGAAGCAGAGTCCCAGAGGCAGAGTCCCAGAAGCAGAGTCCCAGAGGCAGAGTCTCAGAGGCAGAGTCCCAGAGGCAGAGCCAGAGGCAGAGTCCCAGAGGCAGAGTCCCAGAGGCAGAGTCCCAGAGGCAGAGTCCCAGAGGCAGAGTCCCAGAGGCAGAGTCCCAGAGGCAGAGTCCCAGAGGCAGAGTCCCAGAGGCAAGAGTCCCAGAGGCAGAGTCCCAGAGGCAGAGTCCCAGAGGCAGAGTCCCAGAGGCAGAGTCCCAGAGGCAGAGTCCCAGAGGCAGAGTCCCAGAAGCAGAGTCCCAGAGGCAGAGTCCCAGAGTCCCAGAAGCAGAGTCCCAGAGGCAGAGTCCCAGAGGCAGAGTCCCAGAGGCAGAGTCCCAGAGGCAGAGTCCCAGAGGCAGAGTCCCAGAGGCAGAGTCCCAGAGGCAGAGTCCCAGAGGCAGAGTCCCAGAGGCAGAGCCAGAGGCAGAGCCAGTCCCAGAGGCAGAGTCCCAGAGGCAGAGTCCCAGAGGCAGAGTCCCAGAGGCAGAGTCCCAGAGGCAGAGTCCCAGAGGCAGAGTCCCAGAGGTAGAGTCCCAGAGGCAGAGTCCCAGAGGCAGAGTCCCAGAGGCAGAGTCCCAGAGGCAGAGTCCCAGAGGCAGAGTCCCAGAGGCAGAGTCCCAGAGGCAGAGTCCCAGTCCCAGAGGCAGAGTCCCAGAGGCAGAGTCCCAGAGGCAGAGTCCCAGAGGCAGAGTCCCAGTCCCAGAGGCAGAGTTTCAGAGGCAGAGTCCCAGAGGCAGAGTCCCAGAGGCAGAGTCCCAGAGGCAGAGTCCCAGTCCCAGAGGCAGTCCCAGAGGCAGAGTCCCAGAGGCAGAGTCCCAGAGTCCCAGAGGCAGAGTCCCAAAGGCAGAGTCCCAGTCCCAGAGGCAGAGTCCCAGAGGCAGAGTCCCAGAGGCAGAGTCCCAGAGGCAGAGTCCCAGAGGCAGAGTCCCAGAGGCAAGAGTCCCAGAGGCAGAGTCCCAGAGGCAGAGTCCCAGAGGCAGAGTCCCAGAGGCAGAGTCCCAGAAGCAGAGTCCCAGAGGCAGAGCCCCAGAGTCCCAGAAGCAGAGTCCCAGAGGCAGAGTCCCAGAGGCAGAGTCCCAGAGGCAGAGTCCCAGAGGCAGAGTCCCAGAAGCAGAGTCCCAGAGGCAGAGTCCCAGAGTCCCAGAGGCAGAGTCCCAGAGGCAGAGTCCCAGAGGCAGAGTCCCAGAGGCAGAGTCCCAGAGGCAGAGTCCCAGAAGCAGAGTCCCAGAGGCAGAGTCCCAGAGGCAGTCCCAGAGGCAGAGTCCCAGAGGCAGAGTCCCAGAGGCAGAGTCCCAGAGGCAGAGTCCCAGAGGCAGAGACCCAGTCCCAGAGGCAGAGTCCCAGAGGCAGAGTCCCAGAGGCAGAGTCCCAGAGGCAGAGTCCCAGAGGCAGAGTCCCAGAGGCAGAGTCCCAGAGGAAAGGTCCCAGAGGCAGAGTCCCAGAGGCAGAGTCCCAGAGGCAAGAGTCCCAGAGGCAGAGTCCCAGAGGCAGAGTCCCAGAGGCAGAGTCCCAGAGGCAGAGTCCCAGAGGCAGAGTCCCAGAGGCAGAGTCCCAGAGGCAGAGTCCCAGAAGCAGAGTCCCAGAGGCAGAGTCCCAGAGTCCCAGAAGCAGAGTCCCAGAGGCAGAGTCCCAGAGGCAGAGTCCCAGAGGCAGAGTCCCAGAGTCCCAGAGGCAGAGTCCCAGAGGCAGAGTCCCAGAGGCAGAGTCCCAGAGGCAGAGTCCCAGAGGCAGAGTCCCAGAGGTAGAGTCCCAGAGGCAGAGTCCCAGAGGCAGAGTCCCAGAGGCAGAGTCCCAGAGGCAGAGTCCCAGTCCCAGAGGCAGAGTCCCAGAGGCAGAGTCCCAGAGGCAGAGTCCCAGTCCCAGAGGCAGAGTCCCAGAGGCAGAGTCCCAGAGGCAGAGTCCCAGAGGCAGAGTCCCAGAGGCAGAGTCCCAGAGGCAAGAGTCCCAGAGGCAGAGTCCCAGAGGCAGAGTCCCAGAGGCAGAGTCCCAGAGGCAGAGTCCCAGAGGCAGAGTCCCAGAGGCAGAGTCCCAGAGGCAGAGTCCCAGAAGCAGAGTCCCAGAGGCAGAGTCCCAGAGTCCCAGAAGCAGAGTCCCAGAGGCAGAGTCCCAGAGGCAGAGTCACAGAGGCAGAGTCCCAGAGGCAGAGTCCCAGAAGCAGAGTCCCAGAGGCAGAGTCCCAGAGTCCCAGAGGCAGAGTCCCAGAGGCAGAGTCCCAGAGGCAGAGTCCCAGAGGCAGAGTCCCAGAGGCAGAGTCCCAGAGGCAGAGTCCCAGAAGCAGAGTCCCAGAGGCAGAGTCCCAGAGGCAGAGTCCCAGAGGCAGAGCCAGAGGCAGAGTCCCAGAGGCAGAGTCCCAGAGGCAGAGTCCCAGAGGCAGAGTCCCAGAGGCAGAGTCCCAGAGGCAGAGTCCCAGAGGCAGAGTCCCAGTCCCAGAGGCAGAGTCCCAGAGGCAGAGTCCCAGAGGCAGAGTCCCAGAGGCAGAGTCCCAGAGGCAGAGTCCCAGAAGCAGAGTCCCAGAGGCAGAGTCCCAGAGTCCCAGAAGCAGAGTCCCAGAGGCAGAGTCCCAGAGGCAGAGTCCCAGAGGCAGAGTCCCAGAGTCCCAGAGGCAGAGTCCCAGAGGCAGAGTCCCAGAGGCAGAGTCCCAGAGGCAGAGTCCCAGAGGCAGAGTCCCAGAGGCAGAGTCCCAGAGGTAGAGTCCCAGAGGCAGAGTCCCAGAGGCAGAGTCCCAGAGGCAGAGTCCCAGAGGCAGGGTCCCAGTCCCAGAGGCAGAGTCCCAGAGGCAGAGTCCCAGAGGCAGAGTCCCAGAGGCAGAGTCCCAGAGGCAGAGTCCCAGTCCCAGAGGCAGAGTCCCAGAGGCAGAGTCCCAGAGGCAGAGTCCCAGAGGCAGAGTCCCAGAGGCAGAGTCCCAGTCCCAGAGGCAGAGTCCCAGAGGCAGAGTAACAGAGGCAGAGTGGCAGAGTCCCAGAGGCAGAGTCCCAGTCCCAGAGGCAGAGTCCCAGAGGCAGAGTCCCAGAGGCAGAGTCCCAGAGGCAGAGTCCCAGAGGCAGAGTCCCAGAGGCAGAGTCCCAGAGGCAGAGTCCCAGAGGCAGAGTCCCAGTCCCAGAGGCAGAGTCCCAGAGGCAGAGTCCCAGAGGCAGAGTCCCAGAGGCAGAGTCCCAGAGGCAGAGTCCCAGAGGCAGAGTCCCAGTCCCAGAGGCAGAGTCCCAGAGGCAGAGTCCCAGAGGCAGAGTCCCAGAGGCAGAGTCCCAGAGGCAGAGTCCCAGAAGCAGAGTCCCAGAGGCAGAGTCCCAGAGGCAGAGTCCCAGAGGCAGAGTCCCAGAGGCAGAGTCCCAGAGGCAGAGTCCCAGAGGCAGAGTCCCAGTCCCAGAGGCAGAGTCCCAGAGGCAGAGTCCCAGAGGCAGAGTCCCAGAGGCAGAGTCCCAGAGGCAGAGTCCTAGAGGCAGAGTCCCAGAGGAAAGGTCCCAGAGGCAGAGTCCCAGAGGCAGAGTCCCAGAGGCAAGAGTCCCAGAGGCAGAGTCCCAGAGGCAGAGTCCCAGAGGCAGAGTCCCAGAGGCAGAGTCCCAGAGGCAGAGTCCCAGAGGCAGAGTCCCAGAAGCAGAGTCCCAGAGGCAGAGTCCCAGAGTCCCAGAAGCAGAGTCCCAGAGGCAGAGTCCCAGAGGCAGAGTCCCAGAGGCAGAGTCCCAGAGTCCCAGAGGCAGAGTCCCAGAGGCAGAGTCCCAGAGGCAGAGTCCCAGAGGCAGAGTCCCAGAGGCAGAGTCCCAGAGGCAGAGTCCCAGAGGTAGAGTCCCAGAGGCAGAGTCCCAGAAGCAGAGTCCCAGAGGCAGAGTCCCAGAGTCCCAGTCCCAGAGGCAGAGTCCCAGAGGCAGAGTCCCAGAGGCAGAGTCCCAGTCCCAGAGGCAGAGTCCCAGAGGCAGAGTCCCAGAGGCAGAGTCCCAGAGGCAGAGTCCCAGAGGCAGAGTCCCAGAGGCAAGAGTCCCAGAGGCAGAGTCCCAGAGGCAGAGTCCCAGAGGCAGAGTCCCAGAGGCAGAGTCCCAGAGGCAGAGTCCCAGAGGCAGAGTCCCAGAGGCAGAGTCCCAGAAGCAGAGTCCCAGAGGCAGAGTCCCAGAGTCCCAGAAGCAGAGTCCCAGAGGCAGAGTCCCAGAGGCAGAGTCCCAGAGGCAGAGTCCCAGAGGCAGAGTCCCAGAAGCAGAGTCCCAGAGGCAGAGTCCCAGAGTCCCAGAGGCAGAGTCCCAGAGGCAGAGTCCCAGAGGCAGAGTCCCAGAGGCAGAGTCCCAGAGGCAGAGTCCCAGAGGAAATGTCCCAGAAGCAGAGTCCCAGAGGCAGAGTCCCAGAGGCAGAGTCCCAGAGGCAGAGCCAGAGGCAGAGTCCCAGAGGCAGAGTCCCAGAGGCAGAGTCCCAGAGGCAGAGTCCCAGAGGCAGAGTCCCAGAGGCAGAGTCCCAGAGGCAGAGTCCCAGTCCCAGAGGCAGAGTCCCAGAGGCAGAGTCCCAGAGGCAGAGTCCCAGAGGCAGAGTCCCAGAGGCAGAGTCCCAGAAGCAGAGTCCCAGAGGCAGAGTCCCAGAGTCCCAGAAGCAGAGTCCCAGAGGCAGAGTCCCAGAGGCAGAGTCCCAGAGGCAGAGTCCCAGAGTCCCAGAGGCAGAGTCCCAGAGGCAGAGTCCCAGAGGCAGAGTCCCAGAGGCAGAGTCCCAGAGGCAGAGTCCCAGAGGTAGAGTCCCAGAGGCAGAGTCCCAGAGGCAGAGTCCCAGAGGCAGAGTCCCAGAGGCAGGGTCCCAGTCCCAGAGGCAGAGTCCCAGAGGCAGAGTCCCAGAGGCAGAGTCCCAGAGGCAGAGTCCCAGAGGCAGAGTCCCAGTCCCAGAGGCAGAGTCCCAGAGGCAGAGTCCCAGAGGCAGAGTCCCAGAGGCAGAGTCCCAGAGGCAGAGTCCCAGTCCCAGAGGCAGAGTCCCAGAGGCAGAGTCCCAGAGGCAGAGTGGCAGAGTCCCAGAGGCAGAGTCCCAGTCCCAGAGGCAGAGTCCCAGAGGCAGAGTCCCAGAGGCAGAGTCCCAGAGGCAGAGTCCCAGAGGCAGAGTCCCAGAGGTAGAGTCCCAGAGGCAGAGTCCCAGAGGCAGAGTCCCAGAGGCAGAGTCCCAGAGGCAGAGTCCCAGAGGCAGAGTCCCAGAGGCAGAGTCCCAGAGGCAGAGTCCCAGAAGCAGAGTCCCAGAGGCAGAGTCCCAGAGTCCCAGAAGCAGAGTCCCAGAGGCAGAGTCCCAGAGGCAGAGTCCCAGAGGCAGAGTCCCAGAGGCAGAGTCCCAGAGGCAGAGTCCTAGAGGCAGAGTCCCAGAGGAAAGGTCCCAGAGGCAGAGTCCCAGAGGCAGAGTCCCAGAGGCAAGAGTCCCAGAGGCAGAGTCCCAGAGGCAGAGTCCCAGAGGCAGAGTCCCAGAGGCAGAGTCCCAGAGGCAGAGTCCCAGAGGCAGAGTCCCAGAAGCAGAGTCCCAGAGGCAGAGTCCCAGAGTCCCAGAAGCAGAGTCCCAGAGGCAGAGTCCCAGAGGCAGAGTCCCAGAGGCAGAGTCCCAGAGTCCCAGAGGCAGAGTCCCAGAGGCAGAGTCCCAGAGGCAGAGTCCCAGAGGCAGAGTCCCAGAGGCAGAGTCCCAGAGGCAGAGTCCCAGAGGTAGAGTCCCAGAGGCAGAGTCCCAGAAGCAGAGTCCCAGAGGCAGAGTCCCAGAGTCCCAGTCCCAGAGGCAGAGTCCCAGAGGCAGAGTCCCAGAGGCAGAGTCCCAGTCCCAGAGGCAGAGTCCCAGAGGCAGAGTCCCAGAGGCAGAGTCCCAGAGGCAGAGTCCCAGAGGCAGAGTCCCAGAGGCAAGAGTCCCAGAGGCAGAGTCCCAGAGGCAGAGTCCCAGAGGCAGAGTCCCAGAGGCAGAGTCCCAGAGGCAGAGTCCCAGAGGCAGAGTCCCAGAGGCAGAGTCCCAGAAGCAGAGTCCCAGAGGCAGAGTCCCAGAGTCCCAGAAGCAGAGTCCCAGAGGCAGAGTCCCAGAGGCAGAGTCCCAGAGGCAGAGTCCCAGAGGCAGAGTCCCAGAAGCAGAGTCCCAGAGGCAGAGTCCCAGAGTCCCAGAGGCAGAGTCCCAGAGGCAGAGTCCCAGAGGCAGAGTCCCAGAGGCAGAGTCCCAGAGGCAGAGTCCCAGAGGAAATGTCCCAGAAGCAGAGTCCCAGAGGCAGAGTCCCAGAGGCAGAGTCCCAGAGGCAGAGCCAGAGGCAGAGTCCCAGAGGCAGAGTCCCAGAGGCAGAGTCCCAGAGGCAGAGTCCCAGAGGCAGAGTCCCAGAGGCAGAGTCCCAGAGGCAGAGTCCCAGTCCCAGAGGCAGAGTCCCAGAGGCAGAGTCCCAGAGGCAGAGTCCCAGAGGCAGAGTCCCAGAGGCAGAGTCCCAGAAGCAGAGTCCCAGAGGCAGAGTCCCAGAGTCCCAGAAGCAGAGTCCCAGAGGCAGAGTCCCAGAGGCAGAGTCCCAGAGGCAGAGTCCCAGAGTCCCAGAGGCAGAGTCCCAGAGGCAGAGTCCCAGAGGCAGAGTCCCAGAGGCAGAGTCCCAGAGGCAGAGTCCCAGAGGTAGAGTCCCAGAGGCAGAGTCCCAGAGGCAGAGTCCCAGAGGCAGAGTCCCAGAGGCAGGGTCCCAGTCCCAGAGGCAGAGTCCCAGAGGCAGAGTCCCAGAGGCAGAGTCCCAGAGGCAGAGTCCCAGAGGCAGAGTCCCAGTCCCAGAGGCAGAGTCCCAGAGGCAGAGTCCCAGAGGCAGAGTCCCAGAGGCAGAGTCCCAGAGGCAGAGTCCCAGTCCCAGAGGCAGAGTCCCAGAGGCAGAGTCCCAGAGGCAGAGTGGCAGAGTCCCAGAGGCAGAGTCCCAGTCCCAGAGGCAGAGTCCCAGAGGCAGAGTCCCAGAGGCAGAGTCCCAGAGGCAGAGTCCCAGAGGCAGAGTCCCAGAGGTAGAGTCCCAGAGGCAGAGTCCCAGAGGCAGAGTCCCAGAGGCAGAGTCCCAGAGGCAGAGTCCCAGAGGCAGAGTCCCAGAGGCAGAGTCCCAGAGGCAGAGTCCCAGAAGCAGAGTCCCAGAGGCAGAGTCCCAGAGTCCCAGAAGCAGAGTCCCAGAGGCAGAGTCCCAGAGGCAGAGTCCCAGAGGCAGAGTCCCAGAGGCAGAGTCCCAGAGGCAGAGTCCCAGAGGCAGAGTCCCAGAGGCAGAGTCCCAGAGGCAAGAGTCCCAGAGGCAGAGTCCCAGAGGCAGGGTCCCAGAGGCAGAGTCCCAGAGGCAGAGTCCCAGAGGTAGAGTCCCAGAGGCAGAGTCCCAGAGGCAGAGTCCCAGAGGCAGAGTCCCAGAGGCAGAGTCCCAGAGGCAGAGTCCCAGAGGCAGAGTCCCAGAGGCAGAGTCCCAGTCCCAGAGGCAGAGTCCCAGAGGCAGAGTCCTAGAGGCAGAGTCCCAGAGGCAGAGTCCCATAGGCAGAGTCCCAGAGGCAGAGTCCCAGAGGCAGAGTCCCAGAGGCAGAGTCCCGGAGGCAGAGTTCCAGAGGCAGAGTCCCGGAGGCAGAGCCCCAGAGGAAGAGTCCCAGAGGTAGAGTCCCAGAGGCAGAGTCCCAGAGGCAGAGTCCCAGAGGCAGAGTCCCAGAGGCAGAGTCCCAGAGGCAGAGTCCCAGAGGCAGAGTCCCAGAGGCAGAGCCAGAGGCAGAGTCCCAGAGGCAGAGTCCCAGAGGCAGAGTCAGAGGCAGAGTCCCAGAGGTAGAGTCCCAGAGGCAGAGTCCCAGAGGCAGAGTCCCAGAGGCAGAGTCCCAGAGGCAGAGTCCCAGTCCCAGAGGCAGAGTCCCAGAGGCAGAGTCCCAGAGGCAGAGTCCCAGAGGCATAGTCCTGGAGGCAGAGTCCCAGAGGCAGAGTCCCAGAGGCAGAGTCCCAGAGGCAGAGTCACAGAGGCAGAGTCCCAGAGGCAGAGTCCCAGAGGCAGAGTCCCAGAAGCAGAGTCTCAGAGGCAGAGTCCCAGAGTCCCAGAAGCAGAGCCCCAGAGGCAGAGTCCCAGAGGCAGAGTCCCAGAGGCAGAGTCCCAGAGGCAGAGCCCCAGAGGCAAGAGTCCCAGAGGCAGAGTCCCAGAGGCAGAGTCCCAGAGGCAGAGTCCCAGAGGCAGAGTCCCAGAGGCAGAGTTCCAGAGGCAGAGTCCCAGAGGCAGAGTCCCAGAGGCAGAGTCCCAGAGGCAGTCCCAGAGGCAGAGTCCCAGAGGCAGAGTCCCAGAAGCAGAGTCCCAGAGGCAGAGTCCCAGAAGCAGAGTCCCAGAGGCAGAGTCCCAGAGGCAGAGTCCCAGAGTCCCAGAAGCAGAGTCCCAGAGGCAGAGTCCCAGAGGCAGAGTCCCAGAGGCAGAGTCCCAGAGTCCCAGAGGCAGAGTCCCAGAGGCAGAGTCCCAGAGGCAGAGTCCCAGAGGCAGAGTCCCAGAGGCAGAGTCCCAGAGGCAGAGTCCCAGAGGCAGAGCCAGAGGCAGAGTCCCAGTCCCAGAGGCAGAGTCCCAGAGGCAGAGTCCCAGAGGCAGAGTCCCAGAGGCAGAGTCCCAGAGGCAGAGTCCCAGAGGCAGAGTCCCAGAGGTAGAGTCCCAGAGGCAGAGTCCCAGAGGCAGAGTCCCAGAGGCAGAGTCCCAGAGGCAGAGTCCCAGAGGCAGAGTCCCAGAGGCAGAGTCCCAGTCCCAGAGGCAGAGTTTCAGAGGCAGAGTCCCAGAGGCAGAGTCCCAGAGGCAGAGTCCCAGAGGCAGAGTCCCAGTCCCAGAGGCAGAGTCCCAGAGGCAGAGTCCCAGAGGCAGAGTCCCAGAGGCAGAGTCCCAGAGGCAGAGTCCCAGAGTCCCAGAGGCAGAGTCCCAAAGGCAGAGTCCCAGAGTCCCAGAGGCAGAGTCCCAGAGGCAGAGTCCCAGAGGCAGAGTCCAAGAGGCAGAGTCCCAGAGGCAGAGTCCCAGAGGCAGAGTCCCAGAGGTAGAGTCCCAGAGGCAGAGTCCCAGAGGCAGAGTCCCAGAGGCAGAGTCCCAGAGGCAGAGTCCCAGTCCCAGAGGCAGAGTCCCAGAGGCAGAGTCCCAGAGGCAGAGTCCCAGTCCCAGAGGCAGAGTCCCAGAGGCAGAGTCCCAGAAGCAGAGTCCCAGAGGCAGAGTCCCAGAGGCAGAGTCCTAGAGGCAAGAGTCCCAGAGGCAGAGTCCCAGAGGCAGAGTCCCAGAGGCAGAGTCCCAGAGGCAGAGTCCCAGAGGCAGAGTCCCAGAGGCAGAGTCCCAGAAGCAGAGTCCCAGAGGCAGAGTCCCAGAGTCCCAGAAGCAGAGTCCCAGAGGCAGAGTCCCAGAGGCAGAGTCCCAGAGGCAGAGTCCCAGAGGCAGAGTCCCAGAGGCAGAGTCCCAGAGGCAGAGCCAGAGGAAGAGTCCCAGTCCCAGAGGCAGAGTCCCAGAGGCAGAGTCCCAGAGGCAGAGTCCCAGAGGCAGAGTCCCAGAGGCAGAGTCCCAGAGGCAGAGTCCCAGAGGTAGAGTCCCAGAGGCAGAGTCCCAGAGGCAGAGTCCCAGAGGCAGAGTCCCAGAGGCAGAGTCCCAGAGGCAGAGTCCCAGAGGCAGAGTCCCAGAGGCAGAGTCCCAGTCCCAGAGGCAGAGTTTCAGAGGCAGAGTCCCAGAGGCAGAGTCCCAGAGGCAGAGTCCCAGAGGCAGAGTCCCAGTCCCAGAGGCAGAGTCCCAGAGGCAGAGTCCCAGAGAGAGTCCCAGAGGCAGAGTCCCAGAGGCAGAGTCCCAGAGTCCCAGAGGCAGATTCCCAAAGGCAGAGTCCCAGAGTCCCAGAGGCAGAGTCCCAGAGGCAGAGTCCCAGAGGCAGAGTCCCAGAGGCAGAGTCCCAGAGGCAGAGTCCCAGAGGCAGAGTCCCAGAGGTAGAGTCCCAGAGGCAGAGTCCCAGAGGCAGAGTCCCAGAGGCAGAGTCCCAGAGGCAGAGTCCCAGTCCCAGAGGCAGAGTCCCAGAGGCAGAGTCCCAGAGGCAGAGTCCCAGTCCCAGAGGCAGAGTCCCAGAGGCAGAGTCCCAGAGGCAGAGTCCCAGAGGCAGAGTCCCAGAGGCAGAGTCCCAGAGGCAAGAGTCGAAGAGGCAGAGTCCCAGAGGCAGAGTCCCAGAGGCAGAGTCCCAGAGGCAGAGTCCCAGAGGCAGAGTCCCAGAAGCAGAGTCCCAGAGGCAGAGTCCCAGAGTCCCAGAAGCAGAGTCCCAGAGGCAGAGTCCCAGAGGCAGAGTCCCAGAGGCAGAGTCCCAGAGGCAGAGTCCCAGAAGCAGAGTCCCAGAGGCAGAGTCCCAGAGTCCCAGAGGCAGAGTCCCAGAGGCAGAGTCCCAGAGGCAGAGTCCCAGAGGCAGAGTCCCAGAGGCAGAGTCCCAGAGGCAGAGTCCCAGAGGCAGAGTCCCAGAGGCAGAGTCCTAGAGGCAGAGTCCCAGAGGCAGAGTCCCAGAGGCAAGAGTCCCAGAGGCAGAGTCCCAGAGGCAGAGTCCCAGAGGCAGAGTCCCAGAGGCAGAGTCCCAGAGGCAGAGTCCCAGAAGCAGAGTCCCAGAGGCAGAGTCCCAGAGTCCCAGAAGCAGAGTCCCAGAGGCAGAGTCCCAGAGGCAGAGCCATAGGCAGAGTCCCAGAGGCAGAGTCCCAGAGGCAGAGTCCCAGAGGCAGAGTCCCAGAGGCAGAGTCCCAGAGGCAGAGTCCCAGAGGCAGAGTCCCAGGCAGAGTCCCAGTCCCAGAGGCAGAGTCCCAGAGGCAGAGTCCCAGAGGCAGAGTCCCAGAGGCAGAGTCCCAGAGGCAGAGTCCCAGAGGAAGAGTCCCAGAGGCAGAGTCCCAGAGGCAAGAGTCCCAGAAGCAGAGTCCCAGAGGCAGAGTCCCAGAGGCAGAGTCCCAGAGGCAGAGTCCCAGAGGCAGAGTCCCAGAAGCAGAGTCCCAGAGGCAGAGTCCCAGAGTCCCAGAAGCAGAGTCCCAGAGGCAGAGTCCCAGAGGCAGAGTCCCAGAGTCCCAGAGGCAGAGTCCCAGAGGCAGAGTCCCAGAGGCAGAGTCCTAGAGGCAGAGCCAGAGGCAGAGTCCCAGTCCCAGAGGCAGAGTCCCAGAGGCAGAGTCCCAGAGGCAGAGTCCCAGAGGCAGAGTCCCAGAGGCAGAGTCCCAGAGGCAGAGTCCCAGAGGCAGAGTCCCAGAGGTAGAGTCCCAGAGGCAGAGTCCCAGAGGCAGAGTCCCAGAGGCAGAGTCCCAGAGGCAGAGTCCCAGTCCCAGAGGCAGAGTCCCAGAGGCAGAGTCCCAGAGGCAGAGTCCCAGAGGCATAGTCCCAGAGGCAGAGTCCCAGAGGCAGAGTCCCAGAGGCAGAGTCCCAGAGGCAGAGTCCCAGAGGCAGAGTCCCAGAGGCAGAGTCCCAGAGGCAGAGTCCCAGAGGCAGAGTCCCAGAAGCAGAGTCCCAGAGGCAGAGTCCCAGAAGCAGAGTCCCAGAGGCAGAGTCCCAGAGGCAGAGTCCCAGAGGCAGAGCCAGAGGCAGAGTCCCAGAGGCAGAGTCCCAGAGGCAGAGTCCCAGAGGCAGAGTCCCAGAGGCAGAGTCCCAGAGGCAGAGTCCCAGAGGCAGAGTCCCAGAGGCAGAGTCCCAGAGGCAAGAGTCCCAGAGGCAGAGTCCCAGAGGCAGAGTCCCAGAGGCAGAGTCCCAGAGGCAGAGTCCCAGAGGCAGAGTCCCAGAGGCAGAGTCCCAGAGGCAGAGTCCCAGAAGCAGAGTCCCAGAGGCAGAGTCCCAGAGTCCCAGAAGCAGAGTCCCAGAGGCAGAGTCCCAGAGGCAGAGTCCCAGAGGCAGAGTCCCAGAGTCCCAGAGGCAGAGTCCCAGAGGCAGAGTCCCAGAGGCAGAGTCCCAGAGGCAGAGTCCCAGAGGCAGAGTCCCAGAGGCAGAGTCCCAGAGGCAGAGTCCCAGAAGCAGAGTCCCAGAGGCAGAGTCCCAGAGGCAGAGTCCCAGAGGCAGAGCCAGAGGCAGAGTCCCAGAGGCAGAGTCCCAGAGGCAGAGTCCCAGAGTCCCAGAAGCAGAGTCCCAGAGGCAGAGTCCCAGAGGCAGAGTCCCAGAGGCAGAGCCAGAGGCAGAGTCCCAGAAGCAGAGTCCCAGAGGCAGAGTCCCAGAGTCCCAGAAGCAGAGTCCCAGAGGCAGAGTCCCAGAGGCAGAGTCCCAGAGGCAGAGCCAGAGGCAGAGTCCCAGAGGCAGAGTCCCAGAGGCAGAGTCCCAGAGGCAGAGTCCCAGAGGCAGAGTCCCAGAGGCAGAGTCCCAGAGGCAGAGTCCCAGGCAGAGTCCCAGTCCCAGAGGCAGAGTCCCAGAGGCAGAGTCCCAGAGGCAGAGTCCCAGAGGCAGAGTCCCAGAGGCAGAGTCCCAGAGGCAGAGTCCCAGAGGCAGAGTCCCAGAGGCAGAGTCCCAGAAGCAGAGTCCCAGAGGCAGAGTCCCAGAGTCCCAGAAGCAGAGTCCCAGAGGCAGAGTCCCAGAGGCAGAGTCCCAGAGTCCCAGAGGCAGAGTCCCAGAGGCAGAGTCCCAGAGGCAGAGTCCTAGAGGCAGAGCCAGAGGCAGAGTCCCAGTCCCAGAGGCAGAGTCCCAGAGGCAGTCCCAGAGGCAGAGTCCCAGAGGCAGAGTCCCAGAGGCAGAGCCAGAGGCAGAGTCCCAGAGGCAGAGTCCCAGAGGTAGAGTCCCAGAGGCAGAGTCCCAGAGGCAGAGTCCCAGAGGCAGAGTCCCAGAGGCAGAGTCCCAGTCCCAGAGGCAGAGTCCCAGAGGCAG
Organism: Ariolimax columbianus; assembly: GCA_036924085.1. NCBI lineage: Eukaryota > Metazoa > Mollusca > Gastropoda > Stylommatophora > Arionidae > Ariolimax > Ariolimax columbianus. The sequence goes on from JAVGWX010000126.1 coordinate 21,884, forward strand.
AGTCCCAGAGGCAGAGTCCCAGAGGCATAGTCCCAGAGGCAGAGTCCCAGAGGCAGAGTCCCAGAGGCAGAGTCCCAGAGGCAGAGTCCCAGAGGCAGAGTCCCAGAGGCAGAGTCCCAGAGGCAGAGTCCCAGAGGCAGAGTCCCAGAGGCAGAGTCCCAGAAGCAGAGTCCCAGAGGCAGAGTCCCAGAAGCAGAGTCCCAGAGGCAGAGTCTCAGAGGCAGAGTCCCAGAGGCAGAGCCAGAGGCAGAGTCCCAGAGGCAGAGTCCCAGAGGCAGAGTCCCAGAGGCAGAGTCCCAGAGGCAGAGTCCCAGAGGCAGAGTCCCAGAGGCAGAGTCCCAGAGGCAGAGTCCCAGAGGCAGAGTCCCAGAGGCAAGAGTCCCAGAGGCAGAGTCCCAGAGGCAGAGTCCCAGAGGCAGAGTCCCAGAGGCAGAGTCCCAGAGGCAGAGTCCCAGAGGCAGAGTCCCAGAAGCAGAGTCCCAGAGGCAGAGTCCCAGAGTCCCAGAAGCAGAGTCCCAGAGGCAGAGTCCCAGAGGCAGAGTCCCAGAGGCAGAGTCCCAGAGTCCCAGAGGCAGAGTCCCAGAGGCAGAGTCCCAGAGGCAGAGTCCCAGAGGCAGAGTCCCAGAGGCAGAGTCCCAGAGGCAGAGTCCCAGAGGCAGAGCCAGAGGCAGAGCCAGTCCCAGAGGCAGAGTCCCAGAGGCAGAGTCCCAGAGGCAGAGTCCCAGAGGCAGAGTCCCAGAGGCAGAGTCCCAGAGGCAGAGTCCCAGAGGTAGAGTCCCAGAGGCAGAGTCCCAGAGGCAGAGTCCCAGAGGCAGAGTCCCAGAGGCAGAGTCCCAGAGGCAGAGTCCCAGAGGCAGAGTCCCAGAGGCAGAGTCCCAGTCCCAGAGGCAGAATCCCAGAGGCAGAGTCCCAGAGGCAGAGTCCCAGAGGCAGAGTCCCAGTCCCAGAGGCAGAGTTTCAGAGGCAGAGTCCCAGAGGCAGAGTCCCAGAGGCAGAGTCCCAGAGGCAGAGTCCCAGTCCCAGAGGCAGTCCCAGAGGCAGAGTCCCAGAGGCAGAGTCCCAGAGTCCCAGAGGCAGAGTCCCAAAGGCAGAGTCCCAGTCCCAGAGGCAGAGTCCCAGAGGCAGAGTCCCAGAGGCAGAGTCCCAGAGGCAGAGTCCCAGAGGCAGAGTCCCAGAGGCAGAGTCCCAGAGGCAGAGTCCCAGAGGCAGAGTCCCAGAGGCAGAGTCCCAGAGGCAGAGTCCCAGAGGCAGAGTCCCAGAAGCAGAGTCCCAGAGGCAGAGCCCCAGAGTCCCAGAAGCAGAGTCCCAGAGGCAGAGTCCCAGAGGCAGAGTCCCAGAGGCAGAGTCCCAGAGGCAGAGTCCCAGAAGCAGAGTCCCAGAGGCAGAGTCCCAGAGTCCCAGAGGCAGAGTCCCAGAGGCAGAGTCCCAGAGGCAGAGTCCCAGAGGCAGAGTCCCAGAGGCAGAGTCCCAGAAGCAGAGTCCCAGAGGCAGAGTCCCAGAGGCAGTCCCAGAGGCAGAGTCCCAGAGGCAGAGTCCCAGAGGCAGAGTCCCAGAGGCAGAGTCCCAGAGGCAGAGTCCCAGTCCCAGAGGCAGAGTCCCAGAGGCAGAGTCCCAGAGGCAGAGTCCCAGAGGCAGAGTCCCAGAGGCAGAGTCCCAGAGGCAGAGTCCCAGAGGAAAGGTCCCAGAGGCAGAGTCCCAGAGGCAGAGTCCCAGAGGCAAGAGTCCCAGAGGCAGAGTCCCAGAGGCAGAGTCCCAGAGGCAGAGTCCCAGAGGCAGAGTCCCAGAGGCAGAGTCCCAGAGGCAGAGTCCCAGAGGCAGTCCCAGAAGCAGAGTCCCAGAGGCAGAGTCCCAGAGGCAGAGTCCCAGAGGCAGAGTCCCAGAGGCAGAGTTCCAGAGGCAGAGTCCCAGAGGCAGAGTCCCAGAGGCAGAGTCCCAGAAGCAGAGTCCCAGAGGCAGAGTCCCAGAGTCCCAGAAGCAGAGTCCCAGAGGCAGAGTCCCATAGGCAGAGTCACAGAGGCAGAGTCCCAGAGGCAGAGTCCCAGAAGCAGAGTCCCAGAGGCAGAGTCCCAGAGTCCCAGAGGCAGAGTCCCAGAGGCAGAGTCCCAGAGGCAGAGTCCCAGAGGCAGAGTCCCAGAGGCAGAGTCCCAGAGGCAGAGTCCCAGAAGCAGAGTCCCAGAGGCAGAGTCCCAGAGGCAGAGTCCCAGAGGCAGAGCCAGAGGCAGAGTCCCAGAGGCAGAGTCCCAGAGGCAGAGTCCCAGAGGCAGAGTCCCAGAGGCAGAGTCCCAGAGGCAGAGTCCCAGAGGCAGAGTCCCAGTCCCAGAGGCAGAGTCCCAGAGGCAGAGTCCCAGAGGCAGAGTCCCAGAGGCAGAGTCCCAGAGGCAGAGTCCCAGAAGCAGAGTCCCAGAGGCAGAGTCCCAGAGTCCCAGAAGCAGAGTCCCAGAGGCAGAGTCCCAGAGGCAGAGTCCCAGAGGCAGAGTCCCAGAGTCCCAGAGGCAGAGTCCCAGAGGCAGAGTCCCAGAGGCAGAGTCCCAGAGGCAGAGTCCCAGAGGCAGAGTCCCAGAGGCAGAGTCCCAGAGGTAGAGTCCCAGAGGCAGAGTCCCAGAGGCAGAGTCCCAGAGGCAGAGTCCCAGAGGCAGGGTCCCAGTCCCAGAGGCAGAGTCCCAGAGGCAGAGTCCCAGAGGCAGAGTCCCAGAGGCAGAGTCCCAGAGGCAGAGTCCCAGTCCCAGAGGCAGAGTCCCAGAGGCAGAGTCCCAGAGGCAGAGTCCCAGAGGCAGAGTCCCAGAGGCAGAGTCCCAGTCCCCAGAGGCAGAGTCCCAGAGGCAGAGTCCCAGAGGCAGAGTGGCAGAGTCCCAGAGGCAGAGTCCCAGTCCCAGAGGCAGAGTCCCAGAGGCAGAGTCCCAGAGGCAGAGTCCCAGAGGCAGAGTCCCAGAGGCAGAGTCCCAGAGGCAGAGTCCCAGAGGCAGAGTCCCAGAGGCAGAGTCCCAGAAGCAGAGTCCCAGAGGCAGAGTCCCAGAGGCAGAGTCCCAGAGGCAGAGTCCCAGAGGCAGAGTCCCAGAGGCAGAGTCCCAGAGGCAGAGTCCCAGTCCCAGAGGCAGAGTCCCAGAGGCAGAGTCCCAGAGGCAGAGTCCCAGAGGCAGAGTCCCAGAGGCAGAGTCCCAGAGGCAGAGTCCCAGAGGAAAGGTCCCAGAGGCAGAGTCCCAGAGGCAGAGTCCCAGAGGCAAGAGTCCCAGAGGCAGAGTCCCAGAGGCAGAGTCCCAGAGGCAGAGTCCCAGAGGCAGAGTCCCAGAGGCAGAGTCCCAGAGGCAGAGTCCCAGAGGCAGAGTCCCAGAGGTAGAGTCCCAGAGGCAGAGTCCCAGAGGCAGAGTCCCAGAGGCAGAGTCCCAGTCCCAGAGGCAGAGTCCCAGAGGCAGAGTCCCAGAGGCAGAGTCCCAGTCCCAGAGGCAGAGTCCCAGAGGCAGAGTCCCAGAGGCAGAGTCCCAGAGGCAGAGTCCCAGAGGCAGAGTCCCAGAGGCAAGAGTCCCAGAGGCAGAGTCCCAGAGGCAGAGTCCCAGAGGCAGAGTCCCAGAGGCAGAGTCCCAGAGGCAGAGTCCCAGAGGCAGAGTCCCAGAGGCAGAGTCCCAGAGGCAGAGTCCCAGAGTCCCAGAAGCAGAGTCCCAGAGGCAGAGTCCCAGAGGCAGAGTCCCAGAGGCAGAGTCCCAGAGGCAGAGTCCCAGAAGCAGAGTCCCAGAGGCAGAGTCCCAGAGTCCCAGAGGCAGAGTCCCAGAGGCAGAGTCCCAGAGGCAGAGTCCCAGAGGCAGAGTCCCAGAGGCAGAGTCCCAGAGGAAATGTCCCAGAAGCAGAGTCCCAGAGGCAGAGTCCCAGAGGAAGAGTCCCAGAGGCAGAGCCAGAGGCAGAGTCCCAGAGGCAGAGTCCCAGAGGCAGAGTCCCAGAGGCAGAGTCCCAGAGGCAGAGTCCCAGAGGCAGAGTCCCAGAGGCAGAGTCCCAGTCCCAGAGGCAGAGTCCCAGAGGCAGAGTCCCAGAGGCAGAGTCCCAGAGGCAGAGTCCCAGAGGCAGAGTCCCAGAAGCAGAGTCCCAGAGGCAGAGTCCCAGAGTCCCAGAAGCAGAGTCCCAGAGGCAGAGTCCCAGAGGCAGAGTCCCAGAGGCAGAGTCCCAGAGTCCCAGAGGCAGAGTCCCAGAGGCAGAGTCCCAGAGGCAGAGTCCCAGAGGCAGAGTCCCAGAGGCAGAGTCCCAGAGGCAGAGTCCCAGAGGTAGAGTCCCAGAGGCAGAGTCCCAGAGGCAGAGTCCCAGAGGCAGAGTCCCAGAGGCAGGGTCCCAGTCCCAGAGGCAGAGTCCCAGAGGCAGAGTCCCAGAGGCAGAGTCCCAGAGGCAGAGTCCCAGAGGCAGAGTCCCAGTCCCAGAGGCAGAGTCCCAGAGGCAGAGTCCCAGAGGCAGAGTCCCAGAGGCAGAGTCCCAGAGGCAGAGTCCCAGTCCCAGAGGCAGAGTCCCAGAGCAGAGTCCCAGAGGCAGAGTGGCAGAGTCCCAGAGGCAGAGTCCCAGTCCCAGAGGCAGAGTCCCAGAGGCAGAGTCCCAGAGGCAGAGTCCCAGAGGCAGAGTCCCAGAGGCAGAGTCCCAGAGGTAGAGTCCCAGAGGCAGAGTCCCAGAGGCAGAGTCCCAGAGGCAGAGTCCCAGAGGCAGAGTCCCAGAGGCAGAGTCCCAGAGGCAGAGTCCCAGAAGCAGAGTCCCAGAGGCAGAGTCCCAGAGTCCCAGAAGCAGAGTCCCAGAGGCAGAGTCCCAGAGGCAGAGTCCCAGAGGCAGAGTCCCAGAGGCAGAGTCCCAGAGGCAGAGTCCCAGAGGCAGAGTCCCAGAGGCAGAGTCCCAGAGGCAAGAGTCCCAGAGGCAGAGTCCCAGAGGCAGGGTCCCAGAGGCAGAGTCCCAGAGGCAGAGTCCCAGAGGTAGAGTCCCAGAGGCAGAGTCCCAGAGGCAGAGTCCCAGAGGCAGAGTCCCAGAGGCAGAGTCCCAGAGGCAGAGTCCCAGAGGCAGAGTCCCAGAGGCAGAGTCCCAGAGGCAGAGTCCCAGTCCCAGAGGCAGAGTCCCAGAGGCAGAGTCCCAGAGGCAGAGTCCCAGAGGCAGAGTCCCAGAGGCAGAGTCCCAGAGGCAGAGTCCCAGAGGCAGAGTCCCAGAGGCAGAGTCCCGGAGGCAGAGTTCCAGAGGCAGAGTCCCGGAGGCAGAGCCCCAGAGGAAGAGTCCCAGAGGTAGAGTCCCAGAGGCAGAGTCCCAGAGGCAGAGTCCCAGAGGCAGAGTCCCAGAGGCAGAGTCAGAGGCAGAGTCCCAGAGGTAGAGTCCCAGAGGCAGAGTCCCAGAGGCAGAGTCCCAGAGGCAGAGTCCCAGAGGCAGAGTCCCAGTCCCAGAGGCAGAGTCCCAGAGGCAGAGTCCCAGAGGCAGAGTCCCAGAGGCATAGTCCCAGAGGCAGAGTCCCAGAGGCAGAGTCCCAGAGGCAGAGTCCCAGAGGCAGAGTCACAGAGGCAGAGTCCCAGAGGCAGAGTCCCAGAGGCAGAGTCCCAGAAGCAGAGTCTCAGAGGCAGAGTCCCAGAGTCCCAGAAGCAGAGCCCCAGAGGCAGAGTCCCAGAGGCAGAGTCCCAGAGGCAGAGTCCCAGAGGCAGAGCCCCAGAGGCAAGAGTCCCAGAGGCAGAGTCCCAGAGGCAGAGTCCCAGAGGCAGAGTCCCAGAGGCAGAGTCCCAGAGGCAGAGTCCCAGAGGCAGAGTCCCAGAGGCAGAGTCCCAGAGGCAGAGTCCCAGAGGCAGAGTCCCAGAAGCAGAGTCCCAGAGGCAGAGTCCCAGAGTCCTAGAAGCAGAGTCCCAGAGGCAGAGTCCCAGAGGCAGAGTCCCAGAGGCAGAGTCCCAGAGGCAGAGTCCCAGAAGCAGAGTCCCAGAGGCAGAGTCCCAGAGTCCCAGAGGCAGAGTCCCAGAGGCAGAGTCCCAGAGGCAGAGTCCCAGAGGCAGAGTCCCAGAGGCAGAGTCCCAGAGGAAATGTCCCAGAAGCAGAGTCCCAGAGGCAGAGTCCCAGAGGCAGAGTCCCAGAGGCAGAGCCAGAGGCAGAGTCCCAGAGGCAGAGTCCCAGAGGCAGAGTCCCAGAGGCAGAGTCCCAGAGGCAGAGTCCCAGAGGCAGAGTCCCAGAGGCAGAGTCCCAGTCCCAGAGGCAGAGTCCCAGAGGCAGAGTCCCAGAGGCAGAGTCCCAGAGGCAGAGTCCCAGAGGCAGAGTCCCAGAAGCAGAGTCCCAGAGGCAGAGTCCCAGAGTCCCAGAAGCAGAGTCCCAGAGGCAGAGTCCCAGAGGCAGAGTCCCAGAGGCAGAGTCCCAGAGTCCCAGAGGCAGAGTCCCAGAGGCAGAGTCCCAGAGGCAGAGTCCCAGAGGCAGAGTCCCAGAGGCAGAGTCCCAGAGGCAGAGTCCCAGAGGTAGAGTCCCAGAGGCAGAGTCCCAGAGGCAGAGTCCCAGAGGCAGAGTCCCAGAGGCAGGGTCCCAGTCCCAGAGGCAGAGTCCCAGAGGCAGAGTCCCAGAGGCAGAGTCCCAGAGGCAGAGTCCCAGAGGCAGAGTCCCAGTCCCAGAGGCAGAGTCCCAGAGGCAGAGTCCCAGAGGCAGAGTCCCAGAGGCAGAGTCCCAGAGGCAGAGTCCCAGTCCCAGAGGCAGAGTCCCAGAGGCAGAGTCCCAGAGGCAGAGTGGCAGAGTCCCAGAGGCAGAGTCCCAGTCCCAGAGGCAGAGTCCCAGAGGCAGAGTCCCAGAGGCAGAGTCCCAGAGGCAGAGTCCCAGAGGCAGAGTCCCAGAGGTAGAGTCCCAGAGGCAGAGTCCCAGAGGCAGAGTCCCAGAGGCAGAGTCCCAGAGGCAGAGTACCAGAGGCAGAGTCCCAGAGGCAGAGTCCCAGAGGCAGAGTCCCAGAAGCAGAGTCCCAGAGGCAGAGTCCCAGAGTCCCAGAAGCAGAGTCCCAGAGGCAGAGTCCCAGAGGCAGAGTCCCAGAGGCAGAGTCCCAGAGGCAGAGTCCCAGAGGCAGAGTCCCAGAGGCAGAGTCCCAGAGGCAGAGTCCCAGAGGCAAGAGTCCCAGAGGCAGAGTCCCAGAGGCAGGGTCCCAGAGGCAGAGTCCCAGAGGCAGAGTCCCAGAGGTAGAGTCCCAGAGGCAGAGTCCCAGAGGCAGAGTCCCAGAGGCAGAGTCCCAGAGGCAGAGTCCCAGAGGCAGAGTCCCAGAGGCAGAGTCCCAGAGGCAGAGTCCCAGAGGCAGAGTCCCGGAGGCAGAGTTCCAGAGGCAGAGTCCCGGAGGCAGAGCCCCAGAGGAAGAGTCCCAGAGGTAGAGTCCCAGAGGCAGAGTCCCAGAGGCAGAGTCCCAGAGGCAGAGTCCCAGAGGCAGAGTCCCAGAGGCAGAGTCCCAGAGGCAGAGTCCCAGAGGCAGAGCCAGAGGCAGAGTCCCAGAGGCAGAGTCCCAGAGGCAGAGTCAGAGGCAGAGTCCCAGAGGTAGAGTCCCAGAGGCAGAGTCCCAGAGGCAGAGTCCCAGAGGCAGAGTCCCAGAGGCAGAGTCCCAGTCCCAGAGGCAGAGTCCCAGAGGCAGAGTCCCAGAGGCAGAGTCCCAGAGGCATAGTCCCAGAGGCAGAGTCCCAGAGGCAGAGTCCCAGAGGCAGAGTCCCAGAGGCAGAGTCACAGAGGCAGAGTCCCAGAGGCAGAGTCCCAGAGGCAGAGTCCCAGAAGCAGAGTCTCAGAGGCAGAGTCCCAGAGTCCCAGAAGCAGAGCCCCAGAGGCAGAGTCCCAGAGGCAGAGTCCCAGAGGCAGAGTCCCAGAGGCAGAGCCCCAGAGGCAAGAGTCCCAGAGGCAGAGTCCCAGAGGCAGAGTCCCAGAGGCAGAGTCCCAGAGGCAGAGTCCCAGAGGCAGAGTCCCAGAGGCAGAGTCCCAGAGGCAGAGTCCCAGAGGCAGAGTCCCAGAGGCAGAGTCCCAGAAGCAGAGTCCCAGAGGCAGAGTCCCAGAAGCAGAGTCCCAGAGGCAGAGTCCCAGAGGCAGAGTCCCAGAGTCCCAGAAGCAGAGTCCCAGAGGCAGAGTCCCAGAGGCAGAGTCCCAGAGGCAGAGTCCCAGAGTCCCAGAGGCAGAGTCCCAGAGGCAGAGTCCCAGAGGCAGAGTCCCAGAGGCAGAGTCCCAGAGGCAGAGTCCCAGAGGCAGAGTCCCAGAGGCAGAGCCAGAGGCAGAGTCCCAGTCCCAGAGGCAGAGTCCCAGAGGCAGAGTCCCAGAGGCAGAGTCCCAGAGGCAGAGTCCCAGAGGCAGAGTCCCAGAGGCAGAGTCCCAGAGGTAGAGCCAGAGGCAGAGTCCCAGAGGCAGAGTACCAGAGGCAGAGTCCCAGAGGCAGAGTCCCAGAGGCAGAGTCCCAGAGGCAGAGTCCCAGTCCCAGAGGCAGAGTTTCAGAGGCAGAGTCCCAGAGGCAGAGTCCCAGAGGCAGAGTCCCAGAGGCAGAGTCCCAGTCCCAGAGGCAGAGTCCCAGAGGCAGAGTCCCAGAGGCAGAGTCCCAGAGGCAGAGTCCCAGAGGCAGAGTCCCAGAGTCCCAGAGGCAGAGTCCCAAAGGCAGAATCTCAGAGTCCCAGAGGCAGAGTCCCAGAGGCAGAGTCCCAGAGGCAGAGTCCCAGAGGCAGAGTCCCAGAGGCAGAGTCCCAGAGGCAGAGTCCCAGAAGCAGAGTCCCAGAGGCAGAGTCCCAGAGTCCCAGAAGCAGAGTCCCAGAGGCAGAGTCCCAGAGGCAGAGTCCCAGAGGCAGAGTCCCAGAGGCAGAGTCCCAGAGGCAGAGTCCCAGAGGCAGAGTCCCAGAGGCAGAGTCCCAGAGGCAAGAGTCCCAGAGGCAGAGTCCCAGAGGCAGGGTCCCAGAGGCAGAGTCCCAGAGGCAGAGTCCCAGAGGTAGAGTCCCAGAGGCAGAGTCCCAGAGGCAGAGTCCCAGAGGCAGAGTCCCAGAGGCAGAGTCCCAGAGGCAGAGTCCCAGAGGCAGAGTCCCAGAGGCAGAGTCCCAGAGGCAGAGTCCCAGTCCCAGAGGCAGAGTCCCAGAGGCAGAGTCCCAGAGGCAGAGTCCCAGAGGCAGAGTCCCAGAGGCAGAGTCCCAGAGGCAGAGTCCCAGAGGCAGAGTCCCAGAGGCAGAGTCCCGGAGGCAGAGTTCCAGAGGCAGAGTCCCGGAGGCAGAGCCCCAGAGGAAGAGTCCCAGAGGTAGAGTCCCAGAGGCAGAGTCCCAGAGGCAGAGTCCCAGAGGCAGAGTCCCAGAGGCAGAGTCCCAGAGGCAGAGTCCCAGAGGCAGAGTCCCAGAGGCAGAGCCAGAGGCAGAGTCCCAGAGGCAGAGTCCCAGAGGCAGAGTCAGAGGCAGAGTCCCAGAGGTAGAGTCCCAGAGGCAGAGTCCCAGAGGCAGAGTCCCAGAGGCAGAGTCCCAGAGGCAGAGTCCCAGTCCCAGAGGCAGAGTCCCAGAGGCAGAGTCCCAGAGGCAGAGTCCCAGAGGCATAGTCCCAGAGGCAGAGTCCCAGAGGCAGAGTCCCAGAGGCAGAGTCCCAGAGGCAGAGTCACAGAGGCAGAGTCCCAGAGGCAGAGTCCCAGAGGCAGAGTCCCAGAAGCAGAGTCTCAGAGGCAGAGTCCCAGAGTCCCAGAAGCAGAGCCCCAGAGGCAGAGTCCCAGAGGCAGAGTCCCAGAGGCAGAGTCCCAGAGGCAGAGCCCCAGAGGCAAGAGTCCCAGAGGCAGAGTCCCAGAGGCAGAGTCCCAGAGGCAGAGTCCCAGAGGCAGAGTCCCAGAGGCAGAGTCCCAGAGGCAGAGTCCCAGAGGCAGAGTCCCAGAGGCAGAGTCCCAGAGGCAGAGTCCCAGAAGCAGAGTCCCAGAGGCAGAGTCCCAGAGTCCCAGAAGCAGAGTCCCAGAGGCAGAGTCCCAGAGGCAGAGTCCCAGAGGCAGAGTCCCAGAGGCAGAGTCCCAGAAGCAGAGTCCCAGAGGCAGAGTCCCAGAGTCCCAGAGGCAGAGTCCCAGAGGCAGAGTCCCAGAGGCAGAGTCCCAGAGGCAGAGTCCCAGAGGCAGAGTCCCAGAGGAAATGTCCCAGAAGCAGAGTCCCAGAGGCAGAGTCCCAGAGGCAGAGTCCCAGAGGCAGAGCCAGAGGCAGAGTCCCAGAGGCAGAGTCCCAGAGGCAGAGTCCCAGAGGCAGAGTCCCAGAGGCAGAGTCCCAGAGGCAGAGTCCCAGAGGCAGAGTCCCAGAGGCAGAGTCCCAGAGGCAGAGTCCCAGAGGCAGAGTCCCAGAAGCAGAGTCCCAGAGGCAGAGTCCCAGAAGCAGAGTCCCAGAGGCAGAGTCCCAGAGGCAGAGTCCCAGAGTCCCAGAAGCAGAGTCCCAGAGGCAGAGTCCCAGAGGCAGAGTCCCAGAGGCAGAGTCCCAGAGTCCCAGAGGCAGAGTCCCAGAGGCAGAGTCCCAGAGGCAGAGTCCCAGAGGCAGAGTCCCAGAGGCAGAGTCCCAGAGGCAGAGTCCCAGAGGCAGAGCCAGAGGCAGAGTCCCAGTCCCAGAGGCAGAGTCCCAGAGGCAGAGTCCCAGAGGCAGAGTCCCAGAGGCAGAGTCCCAGAGGCAGAGTCCCAGAGGCAGAGTCCCAGAGGTAGAGCCAGAGGCAGAGTCCCAGAGGCAGAGTACCAGAGGCAGAGTCCCAGAGGCAGAGTCCCAGAGGCAGAGTCCCAGAGGCAGAGTCCCAGTCCCAGAGGCAGAGTTTCAGAGGCAGAGTCCCAGAGGCAGAGTCCCAGAGGCAGAGTCCCAGAGGCAGAGTCCCAGTCCCAGAGGCAGAGTCCCAGAGGCAGAGTCCCAGAGGCAGAGTCCCAGAGGCAGAGTCCCAGAGGCAGAGTCCCAGAGTCCCAGAGGCAGAGTCCCAAAGGCAGAATCTCAGAGTCCCAGAGGCAGAGTCCCAGAGGCAGAGTCCCAGAGGCAGAGTCCCAGAGGCAGAGTCCCAGAGGCAGAGTCCCAGAGGCAGAGTCCCAGAAGCAGAGTCCCAGAGGCAGAGTCCCAGAGTCCCAGAAGCAGAGTCCCAGAGGCAGAGTCCCAGAGGCAGAGTCCCAGAGGCAGAGTCCCAGAGGCAGAGTCCCAGAGGCAGAGTCCCAGAGGCAGAGTCCCAGAGGCAGAGTCCCAGAGGCAAGAGTCCCAGAGGCAGAGTCCCAGAGGCAGAGTCCCAGTCCCAGAGGCAGAGTCCCAGAGGCAGAGTCCCAGAGGCAGAGTCCCAGAGGCAGAGTCCCAGAGGCAGAGTCCCAGAGGCAGAGTCCCAGAGGCAGAGTCCCGGAGGCAGAGTTCCAGAGGCAGAGTCCCGGAGGCAGAGCCCCAGAGGAAGAGTCCCAGAGGTAGAGTCCCAGAGGCAGAGTCCCAGAGGCAGAGTCCCAGAGGCAGAGTCCCAGAGGCAGAGTCCCAGAGGCAGAGTCCCAGAGGCAGAGTCCCAGAGGCAGAGCCAGAGGCAGAGTCCCAGAGGCAGAGTCCCAGAGGCAGAGTCAGAGGCAGAGTCCCAGAGGTAGAGTCCCAGAGGCAGAGTCCCAGAGGCAGAGTCCCAGAGGCAGAGTCCCAGAGGCAGAGTCCCAGTCCCAGAGGCAGAGTCCCAGAGGCAGAGTCCCAGAGGCAGAGTCTCAGAGGCATAGTCCCAGAGGCAGAGTCCCAGAGGCAGAGTCCCAGAGGCAGAGTCCCAGAGGCAGAGTCACAGAGGCAGAGTCCCAGAGGCAGAGTCCCAGAGGCAGAGTCCCAGAAGCAGAGTCTCAGAGGCAGAGTCCCAGAGTCCCAGAAGCAGAGCCCCAGAGGCAGAGTCCCAGAGGCAGAGTCCCAGAGGCAGAGTCCCAGAGGCAGAGCCCCAGAGGCAAGAGTCCCAGAGGCAGAGTCCCAGAGGCAGAGTCCCAGAGGCATAGTCCCAGAGGCAGAGTCCCAGAGGCAGAGTCCCAGAGGCAGAGTCCCAGAGGCAGAGTCCCAGAGGCAGAGTCCCAGAGGCAGAGTCCCAGAGGCAGAGTCCCAGAAGCAGAGTCCCAGAGGCAGAGTCCCAGAGTCCCAGAAGCAGAGTCCCAGAGGCAGAGTCCCAGAGGCAGAGTCCCAGAGGCAGAGTCCCAGAGGCAGAGTCCCAGAAGCAGAGTCCCAGAGGCAGAGTCCCAGAGTCCCAGAGGCAGAGTCCCAGAGGCAGAGTCCCAGAGGCAGAGTCCCAGAGGCAGAGTCCCAGAGGCAGAGTCCCAGAGGAAATGTCCCAGAAGCAGAGTCCCAGAGGCAGAGTCCCAGAGGCAGAGTCCCAGAGGCAGAGCCAGAGGCAGAGTCCCAGAGGCAGAGTCCCAGAGGCAGAGTCCCAGAGGCAGAGTCCCAGAGGCAGAGTCCCAGAGGCAGAGTCCCAGAGGCAGAGTCCCAGAGGCAGAGTCCCAGAGGCAGAGTCCCAGAGGCAGAGTCCCAGAAGCAGAGTCCCAGAGGCAGAGTCCCAGAAGCAGAGTCCCAGAGGCAGAGTCCCAGAGGCAGAGTCCCAGAGTCCCAGAAGCAGAGTCCCAGAGGCAGAGTCCCAGAGGCAGAGTCCCAGAGGCAGAGTCCCAGAGTCCCAGAGGCAGAGTCCCAGAGGCAGAGTCCCAGAGGCAGAGTCCCAGAGGCAGAGTCCCAGAGGCAGAGTCCCAGAGGCAGAGTCCCAGAGGCAGAGCCAGAGGCAGAGTCCCAGTCCCAGAGGCAGAGTCCCAGAGGCAGAGTCCCAGAGGCAGAGTCCCAGAGGCAGAGTCCCAGAGGCAGAGTCCCAGAGGCAGAGTCCCAGAGGTAGAGCCAGAGGCAGAGTCCCAGAGGCAGAGTACCAGAGGCAGAGTCCCAGAGGCAGAGTCCCAGAGGCAGAGTCCCAGAGGCAGAGTCCCAGTCCCAGAGGCAGAGTTTCAGAGGCAGAGTCCCAGAGGCAGAGTCCCAGAGGCAGAGTCCCAGAGGCAGAGTCCCAGTCCCAGAGGCAGAGTCCCAGAGGCAGAGTCCCAGAGGCAGAGTCCCAGAGGCAGAGTCCCAGAGGCAGAGTCCCAGAGTCCCAGAGGCAGAGTCCCAAAGGCAGAATCTCAGAGTCCCAGAGGCAGAGTCCCAGAGGCAGAGTCCCAGAGGCAGAGTCCCAGAGGCAGAGTCCCAGAGGCAGAGTCCCAGAGGCAGAGTCCCAGAAGCAGAGTCCCAGAGGCAGAGTCCCAGAGTCCCAGAAGCAGAGTCCCAGAGGCAGAGTCCCAGAGGCAGAGTCCCAGAGGCAGAGTCCCAGAGGCAGAGTCCCAGAGGCAGAGTCCCAGAGGCAGAGTCCCAGAGGCAGAGTCCCAGAGGCAAGAGTCCCAGAGGCAGAGTCCCAGAGGCAGGGACCCAGAGGCAGAGTCCCAGAGGCAGAGTCCCAGAGGTAGAGTCCCAGAGGCAGAGTCCCAGAGGCAGAGTCCCAGAGGCAGAGTCCCAGAGGCAGAGTCCCAGAGGCAGAGTCCCAGAGGCAGAGTCCCAGAGGCAGAGTCCCAGAGGCAGAGTCCCAGTCCCAGAGGCAGAGTCCCAGAGGCAGAGTCCCAGAGGCAGAGTCCCAGAGGCAGAGTCCCAGAGGCAGAGTCCCAGAGGCAGAGTCCCAGAGGCAGAGTCCCAGAGGCAGAGTCCCGGAGGCAGAGTTCCAGAGGCAGAGTCCCGGAGGCAGAGCCCCAGAGGAAGAGTCCCAGAGGTAGAGTCCCAGAGGCAGAGTCCCAGAGGCAGAGTCCCAGAGGCAGAGTCCCAGAGGCAGAGTCCCAGAGGCAGAGTCCCAGAGGCAGAGTCCCAGAGGCAGAGCCAGAGGCAGAGTCCCAGAGGCAGAGTCCCAGAGGCAGAGTCAGAGGCAGAGTCCCAGAGGTAGAGTCCCAGAGGCAGAGTCCCAGAGGCAGAGTCCCATAGGCAGAGTCCCAGAGGCAGAGTCCCAGTCCCAGAGGCAGAGTCCCAGAGGCAGAGTCCCAGAGGCAGAGTCCCAGAGGCATAGTCCCAGAGGCAGAGTCCCAGAGGCAGAGTCCCAGAGGCAGAGTCCCAGAGGCAGAGTCACAGAGGCAGAGTCCCAGAGGCAGAGTCCCAGAGGCAGAGTCCCAGAAGCAGAGTCTCAGAGGCAGAGTCCCAGAGTCCCAGAAGCAGAGCCCCAGAGGCAGAGTCCCAGAGGCAGAGTCCCAGAGGCAGAGCCAGAGGCAGAGCCCCAGAGGCAAGAGTCCCAGAGGCAGAGTCCCAGAGGCAGAGTCCCAGAGGCAGAGTCCCAGAGGCAGAGTCCCAGAGGCAGAGTCCCAGAGGCAGAGTCCCAGAGGCAGAGTCCCAGAGGCAGAGTCCCAGAGGCAGAGTCCCAGAGGCAGAGTCCCAGAAGCAGAGTCCCAGAGGCAGAGTCCCAGAGTCCCAGAAGCAGAGTCCCAGAGGCAGAGTCCCAGAGGCAGAGTCCCAGAGGCAGAGTCCCAGAGGCAGAGTCCCAGAAGCAGAGTCCCAGAGGCAGAGTCCCAGAGTCCCAGAGGCAGAGTCCCAGAGGCAGAGTCCCAGAGGCAGAGTCCCAGAGGCAGAGTCCCAGAGGCAGAGTCCCAGAGGAAATGTCCCAGAAGCAGAGTCCCAGAGGCAGAGTCCCAGAGGCAGAGTCCCAGAGGCAGAGCCAGAGGCAGAGTCCCAGAGGCAGAGTCCCAGAGGCAGAGTCCCAGAGGCAGAGTCCCAGAGGCAGAGTCCCAGAGGCAGAGTCCCAGTCCCAGAGGCAGAGTCCCAGAGGCAGAGTCCCAGAGGCAGAGTCCCAGAGGCAGAGTCCCAGAGGCAGAGTCCCAGAAGCAGAGTCCCAGAGGCAGAGTCCCAGAGTCCCAGAAGCAGAGTCCCAGAGGCAGAGTCCCAGAGGCAGATTCCCAGAGGCAGAGTCCCAGAGTCCCAGAGGCAGAGTCCCAGAGGCAGAGTCCCAGAGGCAGAGTCCCAGAGGCAGAGTCCCAGAGGCAGAGTCCCAGAGGTAGAGTCCCAGAGGCAGAGTCCCAGAGGCAGAGTCCCAGAGGCAGAGTCCCAGAGGCAGGGTCCCAGTCCCAGAGGCAGAGTCCCAGAGGCAGAGTCCCAGAGGCAGAGTCCCAGAGGCAGAGTCCCAGAGGCAGAGTCCCAGTCCCAGAGGCAGAGTCCCAGAGGCAGAGTCCCAGAGGCAGAGTCCCAGAGGCAGAGTCCCAGAGGCAGAGTCCCAGTCCCAGAGGCAGAGTCCCAGAGGCAGAGTCCCAGAGGCAGAGTGGCAGAGTCCCGGAGGCAGAGTCCCAGTCCCAGAGGCAGAGTCCCAGAGGCAGAGTCCCAGAGGCAGAGTCCCAGAGGCAGAGTCCCAGAGGTAGAGTCCCAGAGGCAGAGTCCCAGAGGCAGAGTCCCAGAGGCAGAGTCCCAGAGGCAGAGTCCCAGAGGCAGAGTCCCAGAGGCAGAGTCCCAGAGGCAGAGTCCCAGAAGCAGAGTCCCAGAGGCAGAGTCCCAGAGTCCCAGAAGCAGAGTCCCAGAGGCAGAGTCCCAGAGGCAGAGTCCCAGAGGCAGAGTCCCAGAGGCAGAGTCCCAGAGGCAGAGTCCCAGAGGCAGAGTCCCAGAGGCAGAGTCCCAGAGGCAAGAGTCCCAGAGGCAGAGTCCCAGAGGCAGGGTCCCAGAGGCAGAGTCCCAGAGGCAGAGTCCCAGAGGTAGAGTCCCAGAGGCAGAGTCCCAGAGGCAGAGTCCCAGAGGCAGAGTCCCAGAGGCAGAGTCCCAGAGGCAGAGTCCCAGAGGCAGAGTCCCAGAGGCAGAGTCCCAGAGGCAGAGTCCCAGTCCCAGAGGCAGAGTCCCAGAGGCAGAGTCCCAGAGGCAGAGTCCCAGAGGCAGAGTCCCAGAGGCAGAGTCCCAGAGGCAGAGTCCCAGAGGCAGAGTCCCAGAGGCAGAGTCCCGGAGGCAGAGTTCCAGAGGCAGAGTCCCGGAGGCAGAGCCCCAGAGGAAGAGTCCCAGAGGTAGAGTCCCAGAGGCAGAGTCCCAGAGGCAGAGTCCCAGAGGCAGAGTCCCAGAGGCAGAGTCCCAGAGGCAGAGTCCCAGAGGCAGAGCCAGAGGCAGAGTCCCAGAGGCAGAGTCCCAGAGGCAGAGTCAGAGGCAGAGTCCCAGAGGTAGAGTCCCAGAGGCAGAGTCCCAGAGGCAGAGTCCCAGAGGCAGAGTCCCAGAGGCAGAGTCCCAGTCCCAGAGGCAGAGTCCCAGAGGCAGAGTCCCAGAGGCAGAGTCCCAGAGGCATAGTCCCAGAGGCAGAGTCCCAGAGGCAGAGTCCCAGAGGCAGAGTCCCAGAGGCAGAGTCACAGAGGCAGAGTCCCAGAGGCAGAGTCCCAGAGGCAGAGTCCCAGAAGCAGAGTCTCAGAGGCAGAGTCCCAGAGTCCCAGAAGCAGAGCCCCAGAGGCAGAGTCCCAGAGGCAGAGTCCCAGAGGCAGAGTCCCAGAGGCAGAGCCCCAGAGGCAAGAGTCCCAGAGGCAGAGTCCCAGAGGCAGAGTCCCAGAGGCAGAGTCCCAGAGGCAGAGTCCCAGAGGCAGAGTCCCAGAGGCAGAGTCCCAGAGGCAGAGTCCCAGAGGCAGAGTCCCAGAAGCAGAGTCCCAGAGGCAGAGTCCCAGAAGCAGAGTCCCAGAGGCAGAGTCCCAGAGGCAGAGTCCCAGAGTCCCAGAAGCAGAGTCCCAGAGGCAGAGTCCCAGAGGCAGAGTCCCAGAGGCAGAGTCCCAGAGTCCCAGAGGCAGAGTCCCAGAGGCAGAGTCCCAGAGGCAGAGTCCCAGAGGCAGAGTCCCAGAGGCAGAGTCCCAGAGGCAGAGTCCCAGAGGCAGAGCCAGAGGCAGAGTCCCAGTCCCAGAGGCAGAGTCCCAGAGGCAGAGTCCCAGAGGCAGAGTCCCAGATGCAGAGTCCCAGAGGCAGAGTCCCAGAGGCAGAGTCCCAGAGGTAGAGTCCCAGAGGCAGAGTCCCAGAGGCAGAGTCCCAGAGGCAGAGTCCCAGAGGCAGAGTCCCAGAGGCAGAGTCCCAGAGGCAGAGTCCCAGTCCCAGAGGCAGAGTTTCAGAGGCAGAGTCCCAGAGGCAGAGTCCCAGAGGCAGAGTCCCAGAGGCAGAGTCCCAGTCCCAGAGGCAGAGTCCCAGAGGCAGAGTCCCAGAGGCAGAGTCCCAGAGGCAGAGTCCCAGAGGCAGAGTCCCAGAGTCCCAGAGGCAGAGTCCCAAAGGCAGAGTCCCAGAGTCCCAGAGGCAGAGTCCCAGAGGCAGAGTCCCAGAGGCAGAGTCCAAGAGGCAGAGTCCCAGAGGCAGAGTCCCAGAGGCAGAGTCCCAGAGGTAGAGTCCCAGAGGCAGAGTCCCAGAGGCAGAGTCCCAGAGGCAGAGTCCCAGAGGCAGAGTCCCAGAGGCAGAGTCCCAGAGGTAGAGTCCCAGAGGCAGAGTCCCAGAGGCAGAGTCCCAGAGGCAGAGTCCCAGAGGCAGGGTCCCAGTCCCAGAGGCAGAGTCCCAGAGGCAGAGTCCCAGAGGCAGAGTCCCAGAGGCAGAGTCCCAGAGGCAGAGTCCCAGTCCCAGAGGCAGAGTCCCAGAGGCAGAGTCCCAGAGGCAGAGTCCCAGAGGCAGAGTCCCAGAGGCAGAGTCCCAGTCCCAGAGGCAGAGTCCCAGAGGCAGAGTCCCAGAGGCAGAGTGGCAGAGTCCCAGAGGCAGAGTCCCAGTCCCAGAGGCAGAGTCCCAGAGGCAGAGTCCCAGAGGCAGAGTCCCAGAGGCAGAGTCCCAGAGGCAGAGTCCCAGAGGTAGAGTCCCAGAGGCAGAGTCCCAGAGGCAGAGTCCCAGAGGCAGAGTCCCAGAGGCAGAGTCCCAGAGGCAGAGTCCCAGAGGCAGAGTCCCAGAAGCAGAGTCCCAGAGGCAGAGTCCCAGAGTCCCAGAAGCAGAGTCCCAGAGGCAGAGTCCCAGAGGCAGAGTCCCAGAGGCAGAGTCCCAGAGGCAGAGTCCCAGAGGCAGAGTCCCAGAGGCAGAGTCCCAGAGGCAGAGTCCCAGAGGCAAGAGTCCCAGAGGCAGAGTCCCAGAGGCAGGGTCCCAGAGGCAGAGTCCCAGAGGCAGAGTCCCAGAGGTAGAGTCCCAGAGGCAGAGTCCCAGAGGCAGAGTCCCAGAGGCAGAGTCCCAGAGGCAGAGTCCCAGAGGCAGAGTCCCAGAGGCAGAGTCCCAGAGGCAGAGTCCCAGTCCCAGAGGCAGAGTCCCAGAGGCAGAGTCCCAGAGGCAGAGTCCCAGAGGCAGAGTCCCAGAGGCAGAGTCCCAGAGGCAGAGTCCCAGAGGCAGAGTCCCAGAGGCAGAGTCCCGGAGGCAGAGTTCCAGAGGCAGAGTCCCGGAGGCAGAGCCCCAGAGGAAGAGTCCCAGAGGTAGAGTCCCAGAGGCAGAGTCCCAGAGGCAGAGTCCCAGAGGCAGAGTCCCAGAGGCAGAGTCTCAGAGGCAGAGTCCCAGAGGCAGAGTCCCAGAGGCAGAGCCAGAGGCAGAGTCCCAGAGGCAGAGTCCCAGAGGCAGAGTCAGAGGCAGAGTCCCAGAGGTAGAGTCCCAGAGGCAGAGTCCCAGAGGCAGAGTCCCAGAGGCAGAGTCCCAGAGGCAGAGTCCCAGTCCCAGAGGCAGAGTCCCAGAGGCAGAGTCCCAGAGGCAGAGTCCCAGAGGCATAGTCCCAGAGGCAGAGTCCCAGAGGCAGAGTCCCAGAGGCAGAGTCCCAGAGGCAGAGTCACAGAGGCAGAGTCCCAGAGGCAGAGTCCCAGAGGCAGAGTCCCAGAAGCAGAGTCTCAGAGGCAGAGTCCCAGAGTCCCAGAAGCAGAGCCCCAGAGGCAGAGTCCCAGAGGCAGAGTCCCAGAGGCAGAGTCCCAGAGGCAGAGCCCCAGAGGCAAGAGTCCCAGAGGCAGAGTCCCAGAGGCAGAGTCCCAGAGGCAGTCCCAGAGGCAGAGTCCCAGAGGCAGAGTCCCAGAGGCAGAGTCCCAGAGGCAGAGTCCCAGAGGCAGAGTCCCAGAGGCAGAGTCCCAGAGGCAGAGTCCCAGAAGCAGAGTCCCAGAGGCAGAGTCCCAGAAGCAGAGTCCCAGAGGCAGAGTCCCAGAGGCAGAGTCCCAGAGTCCCAGAAGCAGAGTCCCAGAGGCAGAGTCCCAGAGGCAGAGTCCCAGAGTCCCAGAGGCAGAGTCCCAGAGGCAGAGTCCCAGAGGCAGAGTCCCAGAGGCAGAGTCCCAGAGGCAGAGTCCCAGAGGCAGAGTCCCAGAGGCAGAGCCAGAGGCAGAGTCCCAGTCCCAGAGGCAGAGTCCCAGAGGCAGAGTCCCAGAGGCAGAGTCCCAGAGGCAGAGTCCCAGAGGCAGAGTCCCAGAGGCAGAGTCCCAGAGGTAGAGTCCCAGAGGCAGAGTCCCAGAGGCAGAGTCCCAGAGGCAGAGTCCCAGAGGCAGAGTCCCAGAGGCAGAGTCCCAGAGGCAGAGTCCCAGTCCCAGAGGCAGAGTTTCAGAGGCAGAGTCCCAGAGGCAGAGTCCCAGAGGCAGAGTCCCAGAGGCAGAGTCCCAGTCCCAGAGGCAGAGTCCCAGAGGCAGAGTCCCAGAGGCAGAGTCCCAGAGGCAGAGTCCCAGAGGCAGAGTCCCAGAGTCCCAGAGGCAGAGTCCCAAAGGCAGAGTCCCAGAGTCCCAGAGGCAGAGTCCCAGAGGCAGAGTCCCAGAGGCAGAGTCCAAGAGGCAGAGTCCCAGAGGCAGAGTCCCAGAGGCAGAGTCCCAGAGGTAGAGTCCCAGAGGCAGAGTCCCAGAGGCAGAGTCCCAGTCCCAGAGGCAGAGTCCCAGTCCCAGAGGCAGAGTCCCAGAGGCAGAGTCCCAGAGAGAGTCCCAGAGGCAGAGTCCCAGAGGCAGAGTCCCAGAGTCCCAGAGGCAGAGTCCCAAAGGCAGAGTCCCAGAGTCCCAGAGGCAGAGTCCCAGAGGCAGAGTCCCAGAGGCAGAGTCCCAGAGGCAGAGTCCCAGAGGCAGAGTCCCAGAGGCAGAGTCCCAGAGGTAGAGTCCCAGAGGCAGAGTCCCAGAGGCAGAGTCCCAGAGGCAGAGTCCCAGAGGCAGAGTCCCAGTCCCAGAGGCAGAGTCCCAGAGGCAGAGTCCCAGAGGCAGAGTCCCAGTCCCAGAGGCAGAGTCCCAGAGGCAGAGTCCCAGAGGCAGAGTCCCAGAGGCAGAGTCCCAGAGGCAGAGTCCCAGAGGCAAGAGTCGAAGAGGCAGAGTCCCAGAGGCAGAGTCCCAGAGGCAGAGTCCCAGAGGCAGAGTCCCAGAGGCAGAGTCCCAGAGGCAGAGTCCCAGAAGCAGAGTCCCAGAGGCAGAGTCCCAGAGTCCCAGAAGCAGAGTCCCAGAGGCAGAGTCCCAGAGGCAGAGTCCCAGAGGCAGAGTCCCAGAGGCAGAGTCCCAGAAGCAGAGTCCCAGAGGCAGAGTCCCAGAGTCCCAGAGGCAGAGTCCCAGAGGCAGAGTCCCAGAGGCAGAGTCCCAGAGGCAGAGTCCCAGAGGCAGAGTCCCAGAGGCAGAGTCCCAGAAGCAGAGTCCCAGAGGCAGAGTCCCAGAGGCAGAGTCCCAGAGGCAGAGCCAGAGGCAGAGTCCCAGAGGCAGAGTCCCAGAGGCAGAGTCCCAGAGGCAGAGTCCCAGAGGCAGAGTCCCAGAGGCAGAGTCCCAGAGGCAGAGTCCCAGTCCCAGAGGCAGAGTCCCAGAGGCAGAGTCCCAGAGGCAGAGTCCCAGAGGCAGAGTCCCAGAGGCAGAGTCCCAGAGGCAGAGTCCCAGAGGCAGAGTCCCAGAGGCAGAGTCCCAGAAGCAGAGTCCCAGAGGCAGAGTCCCAGAAGCAGAGTCCCAGAGGCAGAGTCCCAGAGGCAGAGTCCCAGAGTCCCAGAAGCAGAGTCCCAGAGGCAGAGTCCCAGAGGCAGAGTCCCAGAGTCCCAGAGGCAGAGTCCCAGAGGCAGAGTCCCAGAGGCAGAGTCCCAGAGGCAGAGTCCCAGAGGCAGAGTCCCAGAGGCAGAGTCCCAGAGGCAGAGCCAGAGGCAGAGTCCCAGTCCCAGAGGCAGAGTCCCAGAGGCAGAGTCCCAGAGGCAGAGTCCCAGAGGCAGAGTCCCAGAGGCAGAGTCCCAGAGGCAGAGTCCCAGAGGTAGAGTCCCAGAGGCAGAGTCCCAGAGGCAGAGTCCCAGAGGCAGAGTCCCAGAGGCAGAGTCCCAGAGGCAGAGTCCCAGAGGCAGAGTCCCAGTCCCAGAGGCAGAGTTTCAGAGGCAGAGTCCCAGAGGCAGAGTCCCAGAGGCAGAGTCCCAGAGGCAGAGTCCCAGTCCCAGAGGCAGAGTCCCAGAGGCAGAGTCCCAGAGGCAGAGTCCCAGAGGCAGAGTCCCAGAGGCAGAGTCCCAGAGTCCCAGAGGCAGAGTCCCAAAGGCAGAGTCCCAGAGTCCCAGAGGCAGAGTCCCAGAGGCAGAGTCCCAGAGGCAGAGTCCAAGAGGCAGAGTCCCAGAGGCAGAGTCCCAGAGGCAGAGTCCCAGAGGTAGAGTCCCAGAGGCAGAGTCCCAGAGGCAGAGTCCCAGTCCCAGAGGCAGAGTCCCAGTCCCAGAGGCAGAGTCCCAGAGGCAGAGTCCCAGAGAGAGTCCCAGAGGCAGAGTCCCAGAGGCAGAGTCCCAGAGTCCCAGAGGCAGAGTCCCAAAGGCAGAGTCCCAGAGTCCCAGAGGCAGAGTCCCAGAGGCAGAGTCCCAGAGGCAGAGTCCCAGAGGCAGAGTCCCAGAGGCAGAGTCCCAGAGGCAGAGTCCCAGAGGTAGAGTCCCAGAGGCAGAGTCCCAGAGGCAGAGTCCCAGAGGCAGAGTCCCAGAGGCAGAGTCCCAGTCCCAGAGGCAGAGTCCCAGAGGCAGAGTCCCAGAGGCAGAGTCCCAGTCCCAGAGGCAGAGTCCCAGAGGCAGAGTCCCAGAGGCAGAGTCCCAGAGGCAGAGTCCCAGAGGCAGAGTCCCAGAGGCAAGAGTCGAAGAGGCAGAGTCCCAGAGGCAGAGTCCCAGAGGCAGAGTCCCAGAGGCAGAGTCCCAGAGGCAGAGTCCCAGAGGCAGAGTCCCAGAAGCAGAGTCCCAGAGGCAGAGTCCCAGAGTCCCAGAAGCAGAGTCCCAGAGGCAGAGTCCCAGAGGCAGAGTCCCAGAGGCAGAGTCCCAGAGGCAGAGTCCCAGAAGCAGAGTCCCAGAGGCAGAGTCCCAGAGTCCCAGAGGCAGAGTCCCAGAGGCAGAGTCCCAGAGGCAGAGTCCCAGAGGCAGAGTCCCAGAGGCAGAGTCCCAGAGGCAGAGTCCCAGAAGCAGAGTCCCAGAGGCAGAGTCCCAGAGGCAGAGTCCCAGAGGCAGAGCCAGAGGCAGAGTCCCAGAGGCAGAGTCCCAGAGGCAGAGTCCCAGAGGCAGAGTCCCAGAGGCAGAGTCCCAGAGGCAGAGTCCCAGAGGCAGAGTCCCAGTCCCAGAGGCAGAGTCCCAGAGGCAGAGTCCCAGAGGCAGAGTCCCAGAGGCAGAGTCCCAGAGGCAGAGTCCCAGAGGCAGAGTCCCAGAGGCAGAGTCCCAGAGGCAGAGTCCCAGAGGCAGAGTCCCAGAGGCAAGAGTCCCAGAGGCAGAGTCCCAGAGGCAGAGTCCCAGAGGCAGAGTCCCAGAGGCAGAGTCCCAGAGGCAGAGTCCCAGAGTCCCAGAAGCAGAGTCCCAGAGGCAGAGTCCCAGAGTCCCAGAAGCAGAGTCCCAGAGGCAGAGTAACAGAGGCAGAGTCACAGAGTCCCAGAGGCAGAGTCCCAGAGGCAGAGTCCCAGAGGCAGAGTCCCAGAGGCAGAGTCCCAGAGGCAGAGTCCCAGAGGCAGAGTCCCAGAGGTAGAGTCCCAGAGGCAGAGTCCCAGAGGCAGAGTCCCAGAGGCAGAGTCCCAGAGGCAGAGTCCCAGTCCCAGAGGCAGAGTCCCAGAGGCAGAGTCCCAGAGGCAGAGTCCCAGAGGCAGAGTCCCAGTCCCAGAGGCAGAGTCCCAGAGGCAGAGTCCCAGAGGCAGAGTCCCAGAGGCAGAGTCCCAGAGGCAGAGTCCCAGAGGCAGAGTCCCAGAGGTAGAGCCAGAGGCAGAGTCCCATTGGTAGAGTCCCAGAGGCAGAGTCCCAGAGGCAGTCCCAGAGGCAGAGTCCCAGAGGCAGAGTCCCAGTCCCAGAGGCAGAGTCCCAGAGGCAGAGTCCCAGAGGCAGAGTCCCAGAGGCTGAGTCCCAGAGGCAGAGTCCCAGAGGTAGAGTCCCAGAGGCAGAGTCCCAGAGGCAGAGTCCCAGAGGCAGAGTCCCAGAGGCAGAGTCCCAGAGGCAGAGTCCCAGAGGCAGAGTCCCAGAGGCAGAGTCCCAGAGGCAGAGTCCCAGTCCCAGAAGCAGAGTCCCAGAGGCAGAGTCCCAGAGGCAGAGTCCCAGAGGCAGTCCCAGAGGCAGAGTCCCAGAGGCAGAGTCCCAGAGGCAGAGTCCCAGAGGCAGAGTCCCGGAGGCAGAGTCCCAGAGGCAGAGTCCCGGAGGCAGAGCCCCAGAGGAAGAGTCCCAGAGGTAGAGTCCCAGAGGCAGAGTCCCAGAGGCAGAGTCCCAGAGGCAGAGTCTCAGAGGCAGAGTCCCAGAGGCAGAGTCCCAGAGGCAGAGTCCCAGAGGCAGAGCCAGAGGCAGAGTCCCAGAGGCAGAGTCCCAGAGGCAGAGTCAGAGGCAGAGTCCCAGAGGTAGAGTCCCAGAGGCAGAGTCCCAGAGGCAGAGTCCCAGAGGCAGAGTCCCAGAGGCAGAGTCCCAGTCCCAGAGGCAGAGTCCCAGAGGCATAGTCCCAGAGGCAGAGTCCCAGAGGCAGAGTCCCAGAGGCAGAGTCCCAGAGGCAGAGTCACAGAGGCAGAGTCCCAGAGGCAGAGTCCCAGAGGCAGAGTCCCAGAAGCAGAGTCCCAGAGGCAGAGTCCCAGAGTCCCAGAAGCAGAGTCCCAGAGGCAGAGTCCCAGAGGCAGAGTCCCAGAGGCAGAGCCAGAGGCAGTCCCAGAGGCAGAGTCCCAAAGGCAGAGTCCCAGAGTCCCAGAAGCAGAGTCCCAGAGGCAGAATCCCAGAGGCAGAGTCCCAGAGGCAGAGCCAGAGGCAGAGTCCCAGAGGCAGAGTCCCAGAGGCAGAGTCCCAGAGGCAGAGTCCCAGAGGCAGAGTCCCAGAGGCAGAGTCCCAGAGGCAGAGTCCCAGAGGCAGAGTCCCAGAGGCAGAGTCCCAGAGGCAAGAGTCCCAGAGGCAGAGTCCCACAGGCAGAGTCCCAGAGGCAGAGTCCCAGAGGCAGAGTCCCAGAGTCCCAGAAGCAGAGTCCCAGAGGCAGAGTCCCAGAGGCAGAGTCCCAGAAGCAGAGTCCCAGAGGCAGAGTCCCAGAGTCCCAGAAGCAGAGTCCCAGAGGCAGAGTCCCAGAGTCCCAGAGGCAGAGTCCCAGAGGCAGAGTCCCAGAGGCAGAGTCCCAGAGGCAGAGTCCCAGAGGCAGAGTCCCAGAGGCAGAGTCCCAGAGGTAGAGTCCCAGAGGCAGAGTCCCAGAGGCAGAGTCCCAGAGGCAGTCCCAGAGGCAGAGTCCCAGTCCCAGAGGCAGAGTCCCAGAGGCAGAGTCCCAGAGGCAGAGTCCCAGAGGCAGAGTCCCAGAGGCAGAGTCCCAGTCCCAGAGGCAGAGTCCCAGAGGCAGAGTCCCAGAGGCAGAGTCCCAGAGGCAGAGTCCCAGAGGCAGAGTCCCAGTCCCAGAGGCAGAGTCCCAGAGGCAGAGTGGCAGAGTCCCAGAGGCAGAGTCCCAGTCCCAGAGGCAGAGTCCCAGAGGCAGAGTCCCAGAGGCAGAGTCCCAGAGGCAGAGTCCCAGAGGCAGAGTCCCAGAGGCAGAGTCCCAGAGGTAGAGCCAGAGGCAGAGTCCCAGAGGTAGAGTCCCAGAGGCAGACTCCCAGAGGCAGTCCCAGAGGCAGAGTCCCAGAGGCAGAGTCCCAGTCCCAGAGGCAGAGTCCCAGAGGCAGAGTCCCAGAGGCAGAGTCCCAGAGGCAGAGTCCCAGAGGCAGAGTCCCAGAGGCAGAGTCCCAGAGGCAGAGTCTCAGAGGTAGAGTCCCAGAGGCAGAGTCCCAGAGGCAGAGTCCCAGAGGCAGTCCCAGAGGCAGAGTCCCAGAGGCAGAGTCCCAGTCCCAGAGGCAGAGTCCCAGAGGCAGAGTCCCAGAGGCTGAGTCCCAGAGGCAGAGTCCCAGAGGTAGAGTCCCAGAGGCAGAGTCCCAGAGGCAGAGTCCCAGAGGCAGAGTCCCAGAGGCAGAGTCCCAGAGGCAGAGTCCCAGAGGCAGAGTCCCAGAGGCAGAGTCCCAGAGGCAGAGTCCCAGTCCCAGAAGCAGAGTCCCAGAGGCAGAGTCCCAGAGGCAGAGTCCCAGAGGCAGTCCCAGAGGCAGAGTCCCAGAGGCAGAGTCCCAGAGGCAGAGTCCCAGAGGCAGAGTCCCGGAGGCAGAGTCCCAGAGGCAGAGTCCCGGAGGCAGAGCCCCAGAGGAAGAGTCCCAGAGGTAGAGTCCCAGAGGCAGAGTCCCAGAGGCAGAGTCCCAGAGGCAGAGTCTCAGAGGCAGAGTCCCAGAGGCAGAGTCCCAGAGGCAGAGTCCCAGAGGCAGAGCCAGAGGCAGAGTCCCAGAGGCAGAGTCCCAGAGGCAGAGTCAGAGGCAGAGTCCCAGAGGTAGAGTCCCAGAGGCAGAGTCCCAGAGGCAGAGTCCCAGAGGCAGAGTCCCAGAGGCAGAGTCCCAGTCCCAGAGGCAGAGTCCCAGAGGCATAGTCCCAGAGGCAGAGTCCCAGAGGCAGAGTCCCAGAGGCAGAGTCCCAGAGGCAGAGTCACAGAGGCAGAGTCCCAGAGGCAGAGTCCCAGAGGCAGAGTCCCAGAAGCAGAGTCCCAGAGGCAGAGTCCCAGAGTCCCAGAAGCAGAGTCCCAGAGGCAGAGTCCCAGAGGCAGAGTCCCAGAGGCAGAGCCAGAGGCAGTCCCAGAGGCAGAGTCCCAAAGGCAGAGTCCCAGAGTCCCAGAAGCAGAGTCCCAGAGGCAGAATCCCAGAGGCAGAGTCCCAGAGGCAGAGCCAGAGGCAGAGTCCCAGAGGCAGAGTCCCAGAGGCAGAGTCCCAGAGGCAGAGTCCCAGAGGCAGAGTCCCAGAGGCAGAGTCCCAGAGGCAGAGTCCCAGAGGCAGAGTCCCAGAGGCAGAGTCCCAGAGGCAAGAGTCCCAGAGGCAGAGTCCCAGAGGCAGAGTCCCAGAGGCAGAGTCCCAGAGGCAGAGTCCCAGAGTCCCAGAAGCAGAGTCCCAGAGGCAGAGTCCCAGAGGCAGAGTCCCAGAAGCAGAGTCCCAGAGGCAGAGTCCCAGAGTCCCAGAAGCAGAGTCCCAGAGGCAGAGTCCCAGAGTCCCAGAGGCAGAGTCCCAGAGGCAGAGTCCCAGAGGCAGAGTCCCAGAGGCAGAGTCCCAGAGGCAGAGTCCCAGAGGCAGAGTCCCAGAGGTAGAGTCCCAGAGGCAGAGTCCCAGAGGCAGAGTCCCAGAGGCAGTCCCAGAGGCAGAGTCCCAGTCCCAGAGGCAGAGTCCCAGAGGCAGAGTCCCAGAGGCAGAGTCCCAGAGGCAGAGTCCCAGAGGCAGAGTCCCAGTCCCAGAGGCAGAGTCCCAGAGGCAGAGTCCCAGAGGCAGAGTCCCAGAGGCAGAGTCCCAGAGGCAGAGTCCCAGTCCCAGAGGCAGAGTCCCAGAGGCAGAGTGGCAGAGTCCCAGAGGCAGAGTCCCAGTCCCAGAGGCAGAGTCCCAGAGGCAGAGTCCCAGAGGCAGAGTCCCAGAGGCAGAGTCCCAGAGGCAGAGTCCCAGAGGCAGAGTCCCAGAGGTAGAGCCAGAGGCAGAGTCCCAGAGGTAGAGTCCCAGAGGCAGACTCCCAGAGGCAGTCCCAGAGGCAGAGTCCCAGAGGCAGAGTCCCAGTCCCAGAGGCAGAGTCCCAGAGGCAGAGTCCCAGAGGCAGAGTCCCAGAGGCAGAGTCCCAGAGGCAGAGTCCCAGAGGCAGAGTCCCAGAGGCAGAGTCTCAGAGGTAGAGTCCCAGAGGCAGAGTCCCAGAGGCAGAGTCCCAGAGGCAGAGTCCCAGAGGCAGAGTCCCAGAGGCAGAGTCCCAGAGGCAGAGTCCCAGAGGCAGAGTCCCAGAGGCAGAGTCCCAGAGGCAGAGTCCCAGAGGCAGAGTCCCGGAGGCAGAGTCCCAGAGGCAGAGTCCCGGAGGCAGAGCCCCAGAGGAAGAGTCCCAGAGGTAGAGTCCCAGAGGCAGAGTCCCAAAGGCAGAGTCCCAGAGGCAGAGTCCCAGAGGCAGAGTCCCAGAGGCAGAGTCCCAGAGGCAGAGTCCCAGAGGCAGAGCCAGAGGCAGAGTCCCAGAGGCAGAGTCCCAGAGGCAGAGTCAGAGGCAGAGTCCCAGAGGTAGAGTCCCAGAGGCAGAGTCCCAGAGGCAGAGTCCCAGAGGCAGAGTCCCAGAGGCAGAGTCCCAGTCCCAGAGGCAGAGTCCCAGAGGCAGAGTCCCAGAGGCAGAGTCCCAGAGGCATAGTCCCAGAGGAAGAGTCCCAGAGGCAGAGTCCCAGAGGCAGAGTCCCAGAGGCAGAGTCACAGAGGCAGAGTCATAGAGGCAGAGTCCCAGAGGTAGAGTCCCAGAAGCAGAGTCCCAGAGGCAGAGTCCCAGAGTCCCAGAAGCAGAGTCCCAGAGGCAGAGTCCCAGAGGCAGTCCCAGAGGCAGAGTCCCAGAAGCAGAGTCCCAGAGGCAGAGTCCTAGAGTCCCAGAAGCAGAGTCCCAGAGGCAGAGTCCCAGAGGCAGAGTCCCAGAGGCAGAGTCCCAGAGTCCCAGAGGCAGAGTCCCAGAGGCAGAGTCCCAGAGGCAGAGTCCCAGAGGCAGAGTCCCAGAGGCAGAGTCCCAGAGGCAGAGTCCCAGAGGTAGAGTCCCAGAGGCAGAGTCCCAGAGGCAGAGTCCCAGAGGCAGAGTCCCAGAGGCAGAGTCCCAGTCCCAGAGGCAGAGTCCCAGAGGCAGAGTCCCAGAGGCAGAGTCCCAGAGGCAGAGTCCCAGAGGCAGAGTCCCAGTCCCAGAGGCAGAGTCCCAGAGGCAGAGTCCCAGAGGCAGAGTCCCAGAGGCAGAGTCCCAGAGGCAGAGTCCCAGTCCCAGAGGCAGAATCCCAGAGGCAGAGTCCCAGAGGCAGAGTGGCAGAGTCCCAGAGGCAGAGTCCCAGAGGCAGAGTCCCAGAGGCAGAGTCCCAGAGGCAGAGTCCCAGAGGCAGAGTCCCAGAGGCAGAGTCCCAGAGGCAGAGTCCCAGAGGCAGAGTCCCAGAAGCAGAGTCCCAGAGGCAGAGTCCCAGAGTCCCAGAAGCAGAGTCCCAGAGGCAGAGTCCCAGAGGCAGAGTCCCAGAGGCAGAGTCCCAGAGGCAGAGTCCCAGAGGCAGAGTCCCAGAGGCAGAGTCCCAGAGGCAGAGTCCCAGAGGCAAGAGTCCCAGAGGCAGAGTCCCAGAGGCAGGGTCCCAGAGGCAGAGTCCCAGAGGCAGAGTCCCAGAGGTAGAGTCCCAGAGGCAGAGTCCCAGAGGCAGAGTCCCAGAGGCAGAGTCCCAGAGGCAGGGTCCCAGAGGCAGAGTCCCAGAGGCAGAGTCCCAGAGGTAGAGTCCCAGAGGCAGAGTCCCAGAGGCAGAGTCCCAGAGGCAGAGTCCCAGAGGCAGAGTCCCAGAGGCAAGAGTCCCAGAGGCAGAGTCCCAGAGGCAGAGTCCCAGAGGCAGAGTCCCAGAGGCAGAGTCCCAGAGGCAGAGTCCCAGAGGCAGAGTCCCAGAAGCAGAGTCCCAGAGGCAGAGTCCCAGAGTCCCAGAAGCAGAGTCCCAGAGGCAGAGTCCCAGAGTCCCAGAGGCAGAGTCCCAGAGGCAGAGTCCCAGAGGCAGAGTCCCAGAGGCAGAGTCCCAGAGGCAGAGTCCCAGAGGCAGAGTCCCAGAGGTAGAGTCCCAGAGGCAGAGTCCCAGAGGCAGAGTCCCAGAGGCAGAGTCCCAGAGGCAGAGTCCCAGTCCCAGAGGCAGAGTCCCAGAGGCAGAGTCCCAGAGGCAGAGTCCCAGAGGCAGAGTCCCAGAGGCAGAGTCCCAGTCCCAGAGGCAGAGTCCCAGAGGCAGAGTCCCAGAGGCAGAGTCCCAGAGGCAGAGTCCCAGAGGCAGAGTCCCAGTCCCAGAGGCAGAGTCCCAGAGGCAGAGTGGCAGAGTCCCAGAGGCAGAGTCCCAGTCCCAGAGGCAGAGTCCCAGAGGCAGTCCCAGAGGCAGAGTCCCAGAGGCAGAGTCCCAGAGGCAGAGTCCCAGAGGCAGAGTCCCAGAGGTAGAGCCAGAGGCAGAGTCCCAGAGGTAGAGTCCCAGAGGCAGAGTCCCAGAGGCAGTCCCAGAGGCAGAGTCCCAGAGGCAGAGTCCCAGTCCCAGAGGCAGAGTCCCAGAGGCAGAGTCCCAGAGGCAGAGTCCCAGAGGCAGAGTCCCAGAGGCAGAGTCCCAGAGGCAGAGTCCCAGAGGTAGAGTCCCAGAGGCAGAGTCCCAGAGGCAGAGTCCCAGAGGCAGAGTCCCAGAGGCAGAGTCCCAGAGGCAGAGTCCCAGAGGCAGAGTCCCAGAGGCAGAGTCCCAGAGGCAGAGTCCCAGAGGCAGAGTCCCAGAGGCAGAGTCCCGGAGGCAGAGTCCCAGAGGCAGAGTCCCGGAGGCAGAGCCCCAGAGGAAGAGTCCCAGAGGTAGAGTCCCAGAGGCAGAGTCCCAGAGGCAGAGTCCCAGAGGCAGAGTCCCAGAGGCAGAGTCCCAGAGGCAGAGTCCCAGAGGCAGAGTCCCAGAGGCAGAGCCAGAGGCAGAGTCCCAGAGGCAGAGTCCCAGAGGCAGAGTCAGAGGCAGAGTCCCAGAGGTAGAGTCCCAGAGGCAGAGTCCCAGAGGCAGAGTCCCAGAGGCAGAGTCCCAGAGGCAGAGTCCCAGTCCCAGAGGCAGAGTCCCAGAGGCAGAGTCCCAGAGGCAGAGTCCCAGAGGCATAGTCCCAGAGGAAGAGTCCCAGAGGCAGAGTCCCAGAGGCAGAGTCCCAGAGGCAGAGTCACAGAGGCAGAGTCCCAGAGGCAGAGTCCCAGAGGTAGAGTCCCAGAAGCAGAGTCCCAGAGGCAGAGTCCCAGAGTCCCAGAAGCAGAGTCCCAGAGGCAGAGTCCCAGAGGCAGTCCCAGAGGCAGAGTCCCAGAAGCAGAGTCCCAGAGGCAGAGTCCCAGAGTCCCAGAAGCAGAGTCCCAGAGGCAGAGTCCCAGAGGCAGAGTCCCAGAGGCAGAGTCCCAGAGTCCCAGAGGCAGAGTCCCAGAGGCAGAGTCCCAGAGGCAGAGTCCCAGAGGCAGAGTCCCAGAGGCAGAGTCCCAGAGGCAGAGTCCCAGAGGTAGAGTCCCAGAGGCAGAGTCCCAGAGGCAGAGTCCCAGAGGCAGAGTCCCAGAGGCAGAGTCCCAGAGGCAGAGTCCCAGTCCCAGAGGCAGAGTCCCAGAGGCAGAGTCCCAGAGGCAGAGTCCCAGAGGCAGAGTCCCAGAGGCAGAGTCCCAGTCCCAGAGGCAGAGTCCCAGAGGCAGAGTCCCAGAGGCAGAGTCCCAGAGGCAGAGTCCCAGAGGCAGAGTCCCAGAAGCAGAGTCTCAGAGGCAGAGTACCAGAGTCCCAGAAGCAGAGCCCCAGAGGCAGAGTCCCAGAGGCAGAGTCCCAGAGGCAGAGTCCCAGAGGCAGAGTCCCAGAGGCAAGAGTCCCAGAGGCAGAGTCCCAGAGGCAGAGTCCCAGAGGCAGAGTCCCAGAGGCAGAGTCCCAGAGGCAGAGTCCCAGAGGCAGAGTCCCAGAGGCAGAGTCCCAGAGGCAGAGTCCCAGAGGCAGAGTCCCAGAAGCAGAGTCCCAGAGGCAGAGTCCCAGAAGCAGAGTCCCAGAGGCAGAGTCCCAGAGGCAGAGTCCCAGAGTCCCAGAAGCAGAGTCCCAGAGGCAGTCCCAGAGGCAGAGTCCCAGAGGCAGAGTCCCAGAGTCCCAGAGGCAGAGTCCCAGAGGCAGAGTCCCAGAGGCAGAGTCCCAGAGGCAGAGTCCCAGAGGCAGAGTCCCAGAGGCAGAGTCCCAGAGGCAGAGCCAGAGGCAGAGTCCCAGTCCCAGAGGCAGAGTCCCAGAGGCAGAGTCCCAGAGGCAGAGTCCCAGAGGCAGAGTCCCAGAGGCAGAGTCCCAGAGGCAGAGTCCCAGAAGTAGAGTCCCAGAGGCAGAGTCCCAGAGGCAGAGTCCCAGAGGCAGAGTCCCAGAGGCAGAGTCCCAGAGGCAGAGTCCCAGAGGCAGAGTCCCAGAGGCAGAGTCCCAGAGGCAGAGTCCCAGTCCCAGAGGCAGAGTTTCAGAGGCAGAGTCCCAGAGGCAGAGTCCCAGAGGCAGTCCCAGAGGCAGAGTCCCAGTCCCAGAGGCAGAGTCCCAGAGGCAGAGTCCCAGAGGCAGAGTCCCAGAGGCAGAGTCCCAAAGGCAGAGTCCCAGAGTCCCAGAGGCAGAGTCCCAAAGGCAGAGTCCCAGAGTCCCAGAGGCAGAGTCCCAGAGGCAGTCCCAGAGGCAGAGTCCCAGAGGCAGAGTCCCAGAGGCAGAGTCCCAGAGGCAGAGTCCCAGAGGTAGAGTCCCAGAGGCAGAGTCCCAGAGGCAGAGTCCCAGAGGCAGAGTCCCAGAGGCAGAGTCCCAGTCCCAGAGGCAGAGTCCCAGAGGCAGAGTCCCAGAGGCAGAGTCCCAGTCCCAGATGCAGAGTCCCAGAGGCAGAGTCCCAGAGGCAGAGTCCCAGAGGCAGAGTCCCAGAGGCAGAGTCCCAGAGGCAAGAGTCCCAGAGGCAGAGTCCCAGAGGCAGAGTCCCAGAGGCAGAGTCCCAGAGGCAGAGTCCCAGAGGCAGAGTCCCAGAGGCAGAGTCCCAGAGGCAGAGTCCCAGAAGCAGAGTCCCAGAGGCAGAGTCCCAGAGTCCCAGAAGCAGAGTCTCAGAGGCAGAGTCCCAGAGGCAGAGTCCCAGAGGCAGAGTCCCAGAGGCAGAGTCCCAGAAGCAGAGTCCCAGAGGCAGAGTCCCAGAGTCCCAGAGGCAGAGTCCCAGAGGCAGAGTCCCAGAGGCAGAGTCCCAGAGGCAGAGTCCCAGTCCCAGAGGCAGAGTCCCAGAGGCATAGTCCCAGAGGCAGAGTGGCAGAGTCCCAGAGGCAGAGTCCCAGAGGCAGAGTCCCAGAGGCAGAGTCCCAGAGGCAGAGTCCCAGAGGCAGAGTCCCAGAGGCAGAGTCCCAGAGGCAGAGTCCCAGAGGCAGAGTCCCAGAGGCAGAGTCCCAGAGGCAGAGTCCCAGAGGCAGAGTCCCAGAAGCAGAGTCCCAGAGGCAGAGTCCCAGAGGCAGAGTCCCAGAGGTAGAGTCCCAGAGGCAGAGTCCCAGAGGCAGAGTCCCAGAGGCAGAGTCCCAGAGGCAGAGTCCCAGTCCCAGAGGCAGAGTCCCAGAGGCAGAGTCCCAGAGGCAGAGTCCCAGAGGCAGAGTCCCAGAGGCAGAGTCCCAGAGGCAGAGTCCCAGTCCCAGAGGCAGAGTCCCAGAGGCAGAGTCCCAGAGGCAGAGTCCCAGAGGCAGAGTCCCAGAGGCAGAGTCCCAGTCCCAGAGGCAGAGTCCCAGAGGCAGAGTGGCAGAGTCCCAGAGGCAGAGTCCCAGTCCCAGAGGCAGAGTCCCAGAGGCAGAGTCCCAGAGGCAGAGTCCCAGAGGCAGAGTCCCAGAGGCAGAGTCCCAGAGGCAGAGTCCCAGAGGTAGAGCCAGAGGCAGAGTCCCAGAGGTAGAGTCCCAGAGGCAGAGTCCCAGAGGCAGTCCCAGAGGCAGAGTCCCAGAGGCAGAGTCCCAGTCCCAGAGGCAGAGTCCCAGAGGCAGAGTCCCAGAGGCAGAGTCCCAGAGGCAGAGTCCCAGAGGCAGAGTCCCAGAGGCAGAGTCCCAGAGGCAGAGTCCCAGAGGTAGAGTCCCAGAGGCAGAGTCCCAGAGGCAGAGCCAGAGGCAGAGTCCCAGAGGCAGAGTCCCAGAGGCAGAGTCAGAGGCAGAGTCCCAGAGGTATAGTCCCAGAGGCAGAGTCCCAGAGGCAGAGTCCCAGAGGCAGAGTCCCAGAGGCAGAGTCCCAGTCCCAGAGGCAGAGTCCCAGAGGCAGAGTCCCAGAGGCAGAGTCCCAGAGGCATAGTCCCAGAGGAAGAGTCCCAGAGGCAGAGTCCCAGAGGCAGAGTCCCAGAGGCAGAGTCACAGAGGCAGAGTCCCAGAGGCAGAGTCCCAGAGGTAGAGTCCCAGAAGCAGAGTCCCAGAGGCAGAGTCCCAGAGTCCCAGAAGCAGAGTCCCAGAGGCAGAGTCCCAGAGGCAGTCCCAGAGGCAGAGTCCCAGAAGCAGAGTCCCAGAGGCAGAGTCCCAGAGTCCCAGAAGCAGAGTCCCAGAGGCAGAGTCCCAGAGGCAGAGTCCCAGAGGCAGAGTCCCAGAGTCCCAGAGGCAGAGTCCCAGAGGCAGAGTCCCAGAGGCAGAGTCCCAGAGGCAGAGTCCCAGAGGCAGAGTCCCAGAGGCAGAGTCCCAGAGGTAGAGTCCCAGAGGCAGAGTCCCAGAGGCAGAGTCCCAGAGGCAGAGTCCCAGAGGCAGAGTCCCAGTCCCAGAGGCAGAGTCCCAGAGGCAGAGTCCCAGAGGCAGAGTCCCAGAGGCAGAGTCCCAGAAGCAGAGTCCCAGTCCCAGAGGCAGAGTCCCAGAGGCAGAGTCCCAGAGGCAGAGTCCCAGAGTCCCAGAGGCAGAGTCCCAGAGGCAGAGTCCCAGAGGCAGAGTCCCAGAGGCAGAGTCCCAGAGGCAGAGTCCCAGAGGCAGAGTCCCAGAGGTAGAGTCCCAGAGGCAGAGTCCCAGAGGCAGAGTCCCAGAGGCAGAGTCCCAGAGGCAGAGTCCCAGTCCCAGAGGCAGAGTCCCAGAGGCAGAGTCCCAGAGGCAGAGTCCCAGAGGCAGAGTCCCAGAAGCAGAGTCCCAGTCCCAGAGGCAGAGTCCCAGAGGCAGAGTCCCAGAGTCCCAGAAGCAGAGTCCCAGAGGCAGAGTCCCAGAGGCAGAGTCCCAGAGGCAGAGTCCCAGAGGCAGAGTCCCAGAAGCAGAGTCCCAGAGGCAGAGTCCCAGAGGCAGAGTCCCAGTCCCAGAGGCAGAGTCCCAGAGGCAGAGTCCCAGAGGCAGAGTGGCAGAGTCCCAGAGGCAGAGTCCCAGAGGCAGAGTCCCAGAGGCAGAGTCCCAGAGGCAGAGTCCCAGAGGCAGAGTCCCAGAGGCAGAGTCCCAGAGGCAGAGTCCCAGAGGCAGAGTCCCAGAGGCAGAGTCCCAGAGGCAGAGTCCCAGAGGCAGAGTCCCAGAAGCAGAGTCCCAGAGGCAGAGTCCCAGAGTCCCAGAAGCAGAGTCCCAGAGGCAGAGTCCCAGAGGCAGAGTCCCAGAGGCAGAGTCCCAGAGGCAGAGTCCCAGAGGCAGAGTCCCAGAGGCAGAGTCCCAGAGGCAGAGTCCCAGAGGCAAGAGTCCCAGAGGCAGAGTCCCAGTCCCAGAGGCAGAGTCCCAGAGGCAGAGTCCCAGAGGCAGAGTCCCAGAGGCAGAGTCCCAGAGGCAGAGTCCCAGAGGCAGAGTCCCAGAGGCAGAGTCCCGGAGGCAGAGTCCCAGAGGCAGAGTCCCGGAGGCAGAGCCCCAGAGGAAGAGTCCCAGAGGTAGAGTCCCAGAGGCAGAGTCCCAGAGGCAGAGTCCCAGAGGCAGAGTCCCAGAGGCAGAGTCCCAGAGGCAGAGTCCCAGAGGCAGAGCCAGAGGCAGAGTCCCAGAGGCAGAGTCCCAGAGGCAGAGTCAGAGGCAGAGTCCCAGAGGTAGAGTCCCAGAGGCAGTCCCAGAGGCAGAGTCCCAGAGGCAGAGTCCCAGAGGCAGAGTCCCAGTCCCAGAGGCAGAGTCCCAGAGGCAGAGTCCCAGAGGCAGAGTCCCAGAGGCATAGTCCCAGAGGCAGAGTCCCAGAGGCAGAGTCCCAGAGGCAGAGTCCCAGAGGCAGAGTCACAGATGCAGAGTCCCAGAGACAGAGTCCCAGAGGCAGAGTCCCAGAAGCAGAGTCTCAGAGGCAGAGTACCAGAGTCCCAGAAGCAGAGCCCCAGAGGCAGAGTCCCAGAGGCAGAGTCCCAGAGGCAGAGTCCCAGAGGCAGAGTCCCAGAGGCAAGAGTCCCAGAGGCAGAGTCCCAGAGGCAGAGTCCCAGAGGCAGAGTCCCAGAGGCAGAGTCCCAGAGGCAGAGTCCCAGAGGCAGAGTCCCAGAGGCAGAGTCCCAGAGGCAGAGTCCCAGAGGCAGAGTCCCAGAGGCAGAGTCCCAGAAGCAGAGTCCCAGAGGCAGAGTCCCAGAAGCAGAGTCCCAGAGGCAGAGTCCCAGAGGCAGAGTCCCAGAGTCCCAGAAGCAGAGTCCCAGAGGCAGAGTCCCAGAGGCAGAGTCCCAGAGGCAGAGTCCCAGAGTCCCAGAGGCAGAGTCCCAGAGGCAGAGTCCCAGAGGCAGAGTCCCAGAGGCAGAGTCCCAGAGGCAGAGTCCCAGAGGCAGAGCCAGAGGCAGAGTCCCAGTCCCAGAGGAGGGTCCCAGAGGCAGAGTCCCAGAGGCAGAGTCCCAGAGGCAGAGTCCCAGAGGCAGAGTCCCAGAGGCAGAGTCCCAGAGGCAGAGTCCCAGAGGCAGAGTCCCAGAGGCAGAGTCCCAGAGGCAGAGTCCCAGAGGCAGAGTCCCAGAGGCAGAGTCCCAGAGGCAGAGTCCCAGTCCCAGAGGCAGAGTTTCAGAGGCAGAGTCCCAGAGGCAGAGTCCCAGAGGCAGAGTCCCAGAGGCAGAGTCCCAGAGGCAGAGTCCCAGTCCCAGAGGCAGAGTCCCAGAGGCAGAGTCCCAGAGGCAGAGTCCCAGAGGCAGAGTCCCAAAGGCAGAGTCCCAGAGTCCCAGAGGCAGAGTCCCAAAGGCAGAGTCCCAGAGTCCCAGAGGCAGAGTCCCAGAGGCAGAGTCCCAGAGGCAGAGTCCCAGAGGCAGAGTCCCAGAGGCAGAGTCCCAGAGGCAGAGTCCCAGAGGCAGAGTCCCAGAG
Organism: Ariolimax columbianus; assembly: GCA_036924085.1. Classification (NCBI taxonomy): domain Eukaryota; kingdom Metazoa; phylum Mollusca; class Gastropoda; order Stylommatophora; family Arionidae; genus Ariolimax; species Ariolimax columbianus. The sequence continues at coordinate 57,782 of JAVGWX010000126.1, forward strand.
GTAGAGTCCCAGAGGCAGAGTCCCAGAGGCAGAGTCCCAGAGGCAGAGTCCCAGAGGCAGAGTCCCAGTCCCAGAGGCAGAGTCCCAGAGGCAGAGTCCCAGAGGCAGAGTCCCAGAGGCAGAGTCCCAGAAGCAGAGTCCCAGTCCCAGAGGCAGAGTCCCAGAGGCAGAGTCCCAGAGGCAGAGTCCCAGAGTCCCAGAGGCAGAGTCCCAGAGGCAGAGTCCCAGAGGCAGAGTCCCAGAGGCAGAGTCCCAGAGGCAGAGTCCCAGAGGCAGAGTCCCAGAGGTAGAGTCCCAGAGGCAGAGTCCCAGAGGCAGAGTCCCAGAGGCAGAGTCCCAGAGGCAGAGTCCCAGTCCCAGAGGCAGAGTCCCAGAGGCAGAGTCCCAGAGGCAGAGTCCCAGAGGCAGAGTCCCAGAAGCAGAGTCCCAGTCCCAGAGGCAGAGTCCCAGAGGCAGAGTCCCAGAGTCCCAGAAGCAGAGTCCCAGAGGCAGAGTCCCAGAGGCAGAGTCCCAGAGGCAGAGTCCCAGAGGCAGAGTCCCAGAAGCAGAGTCCCAGAGGCAGAGTCCCAGAGGCAGAGTCCCAGTCCCAGAGGCAGAGTCCCAGAGGCAGAGTCCCAGAGGCAGAGTGGCAGAGTCCCAGAGGCAGAGTCCCAGAGGCAGAGTCCCAGAGGCAGAGTCCCAGAGGCAGAGTCCCAGAGGCAGAGTCCCAGAGGCAGAGTCCCAGAGGCAGAGTCCCAGAGGCAGAGTCCCAGAGGCAGAGTCCCAGAGGCAGAGTCCCAGAAGCAGAGTCCCAGAGGCAGAGTCCCAGAGTCCCAGAAGCAGAGTCCCAGAGGCAGAGTCCCAGAGGCAGAGTCCCAGAGGCAGAGTCCCAGAGGCAGAGTCCCAGAGGCAGAGTCCCAGAGGCAGAGTCCCAGAGGCAGAGTCCCAGAGGCAAGAGTCCCAGAGGCAGAGTCCCAGAGGCAGGGTCCCAGAGGCAGAGTCCCAGAGGCAGAGTCCCAGAGGTAGAGTCCCAGAGGCAGAGTCCCAGAGGCAGAGTCCCAGAGGCAGAGTCCCAGAGGCAGAGTCCCAGAGGCAGAGTCCCAGAGGCAGAGTCCCAGAGGCAGAGTCCCAGAGGCAGAGTCCCAGTCCCAGAGGCAGAGTCCCAGAGGCAGAGTCCCAGAGGCAGAGTCCCAGAGGCAGAGTCCCAGAGGCAGAGTCCCAGAGGCAGAGTCCCGGAGGCAGAGTCCCAGAGGCAGAGTCCCGGAGGCAGAGCCCCAGAGGAAGAGTCCCAGAGGTAGAGTCCCAGAGGCAGAGTCCCAGAGGCAGAGTCCCAGAGGCAGAGTCCCAGAGGCAGAGTCCCAGAGGCAGAGTCCCAGAGGCAGAGCCAGAGGCAGAGTCCCAGAGGCAGAGTCCCAGAGGCAGAGTCAGAGGCAGAGTCCCAGAGGTAGAGTCCCAGAGGCAGTCCCAGAGGCAGAGTCCCAGAGGCAGAGTCCCAGAGGCAGAGTCCCAGTCCCAGAGGCAGAGTCCCAGAGGCAGAGTCCCAGAGGCAGAGTCCCAGAGGCATAGTCCCAGAGGCAGAGTCCCAGAGGCAGAGTCCCAGAGGCAGAGTCCCAGAGGCAGAGTCACAGATGCAGAGTCCCAGAGACAGAGTCCCAGAGGCAGAGTCCCAGAAGCAGAGTCTCAGAGGCAGAGTACCAGAGTCCCAGAAGCAGAGCCCCAGAGGCAGAGTCCCAGAGGCAGAGTCCCAGAGGCAGAGTCCCAGAGGCAGAGTCCCAGAGGCAAGAGTCCCAGAGGCAGAGTCCCAGAGGCAGAGTCCCAGAGGCAGAGTCCCAGAGGCAGAGTCCCAGAGGCAGAGTACCAGAGTCCCAGAAGCAGAGCCCCAGAGGCAGAGTCCCAGAGGCAGAGTCCCAGAGGCAGAGTCCCAGAGGCAGAGTCCCAGAGGCAAGAGTCCCAGAGGCAGAGTCCCAGAGGCAGAGTCCCAGAGGCAGAGTCCCAGAGGCAGAGTCCCAGAGGCAGAGTCCCAGAGGCAGAGTCCCAGAGGCAGAGTCCCAGAGGCAGAGTCCCAGAGGCAGAGTCCCAGAAGCAGAGTCCCAGAGGCAGAGTCCCAGAAGCAGAGTCCCAGAGGCAGAGTCCCAGAGTCCCAGAGGCAGAGTCCCAGAGGCAGAGTCCCAGAGGCAGAGTCCCAGAGGCAGAGTCCCAGTCCCAGAGGCAGAGTCCCAGAGGCAGAGTCCCAGAGGCAGAGTGGCAGAGTCCCAGAGGCAGAGTCCCAGAGGCAGAGTCCCAGAGGCAGAGTCCCAGAGGCAGAGTCCCAGAGGCAGAGTCCCAGAGGCAGAGTCCCAGAGGCAGAGTCCCAGAGGCAGAGTCCCAGAGGCAGAGTCCCAGAGGCAGAGTCCCAGAGGCAGAGTCCCAGAGGCAGAGTCCCAGAAGCAGAGTCCCAGAGGCAGAGTCCCAGAGGCAGAGTCCCAGAGGCAGAGTCCCAGAGGCAGAGTCCCAGAGGCAGAGTCCCAGAGGCAGAGTCCCAGAGGCAGAGTCCCAGAGTCCCAGAGGCAGAGTCCCAAAGGCAGAGTCCCAGAGTCCCAGAGGCAGAGTCCCAGAGGCAGAGTCCCAGAGGCAGAGTCCCAGAGGCAGAGTCCCAGAGGCAGAGTCCCAGAGGCAGTCCCAGAGGTAGAGTCCCAGAGGCAGAGTCCCAGAGGCAGAGTCCCAGAGGCAGAGTCCCAGAGGCAGAGTCCCAGTCCCAGAGGCAGAGTCCCAGAGGCAGAGTCCCAGAGGCAGAGTCCCAGTCCCAGATGCAGAGTCCCAGAGGCAGAGTCCCAGAGGCAGAGTCCCAGAGGCAGAGTCCCAGAGGCAGAGTCCCAGAGGCAAGAGTCCCAGAGGCAGAGTCCCAGAGGCAGAGTCCCAGAGGCAGAGTCCCAGAGGCAGAGTCCCAGAGGCAGAGTCCCAGAGGCAGAGTCCCAGAGGCAGAGTCCCAGAAGCAGAGTCCCAGAGGCAGAGTCCCAGAGTCCCAGAAGCAGAGTCCCAGAGGCAGAGTCCCAGAGGCAGAGTCCCAGAGGCAGAGTCCCAGAGGCAGAGTCCCAGAAGCAGAGTCCCAGAGGCAGAGTCCCAGAGTCCCAGAGGCAGAGTCCCAGAGGCAAGAGTCCCAGAGGCAGAGTCCCAGAGGCAGGGTCCCAGAGGCAGAGTCCCAGAGGCAGAGTCCCAGAAGCAGAGTCCCAGAGGCAGAGTCCCAGAGGCAGAGTCCCAGAGGCGGAGTCCCAGAGGCAGAGTCCCAGAGGCAGAGTCCCAGAGGCAGAGTCCCAGAGGCAGAGTCCCAGAGGCAGAGTCCCGGAGGCAGAGTCCCAGAGGCAGAGTCCCGGAGGCAGAGCCCCAGAGGAAGAGTCCCAGAGGTAGAGTCCCAGAGGCAGAGTCCCAGAGGCAGAGTCCCAGAGGCAGAGTCCCAGAGGCAGAGTCCCAGAGGCAGAGTCCCAGAGGCAGAGTCCCAGAGGCAGAGCCAGAGGCAGAGTCCCAGAGGCAGAGTCCCAGAGTCAGAGGCAGAGTCCCAGAGGTAGAGTCCCAGAGGCAGAGTCCCAGAGGCAGAGTCCCAGAGGCAGAGTCCCAGAGGCAGAGTCCCAGAGGCAGAGTCCCAGAAGCAGAGTCCCAGAGGCAGAGTCCCAGAGGCAGAGTCCCAGAGGCAGAGCCAGAGGCAGAGTCCCAGAGGCAGAGTCCCAGAGGCAGAGTCCCAGAGGCAGAGTCCCAGAGGCAGAGTCCCAGAGGCAGAGTCCCAGAGGCAGAGTCCCAGTCCCAGAGGCAGAGTCCCAGAGGCAGAGTCCCAGAGGCAGAGTCCCAGAGGCAGAGTCCCAGAGGCAGAGTCCCAGAGGCAGAGTCCCAGAGGCAGAGTCCCAGAGGCAGAGTCCCAGAGGCAGAGTCCCAGAGGCAAGAGTCCCAGAGGCAGAGTCCCAGAGGCAGAGTCCCAGAGGCAGAGTCCCAGAGGCAGAGTCCCAGAGGCAGAGTCCCAGAGGCAGAGTCCCAGAAGCAGAGTCCCAGAGGCAGTCCCAGAGTCCCAGAAGCAGAGTCCCAGAGGCAGAGTCCCAGAGGCAGAGTCCCAGAGGCAGAGTCCCAGAGTCCCAGAGGCAGAGTCCCAGAGGCAGAGTCCCGGAGGCAGAGCCCCAGAGGAAGAGTCCCAGAGGCAGAGTCCCAGAGGCAGAGTCCCAGAGGCAGAGTCCCAGAGGCAGAGTCCCAGAGGTAGAGTCCCAGAGGCAGAGTCCCAGAGGCAGAGTCCCAGAGGCAGAGTCCCAGAGGCAGAGTCCCAGAGGTAGAGTCCCAGAGGCAGTCCCAGAGGCAGAGTCCCAGAGGCAGAGTCCCAGAGGCAGAGTCCCAGTCCCAGAGGCAGAGTCCCAGAGGCAGAGTCCCAGAGGCAGAGTCCCAGAGGCAGAGTCCCAGAGGCAGAGTCCCAGTCCCAGAGGCAGAGTCCCAGAGGCAGAGTCCCAGAGGCAGAGTCCCAGAGGCAGAGTCCCAGAGGCAGAGTCCCAGTCCCAGAGGCAGAGTCCCAGAGGCAGAGTCCCAGAGGCAGTGGCAGAGTCCCAGAGGCAGAGTCCCAGTCCCAGAGGCAGAGTCCCAGAGGCAGAGTCCCAGAGGCAGAGTCCCAGAGGCAGAGTCCCAGAGGCAGAGTCCCAGAGGCAGAGTCCCAGAGGTAGAGCCAGAGGCAGAGTCCCATTGGTAGAGTCCCAGAGGCAGAGTCCCAGAGGCAGTCCCAGAGGCAGAGTCCCAGAGGCAGAGTCCCAGAGGCAGAGTCCCAGAGGCAGAGTCCCAGAGGCAGAGTCCCAGAGGCAGAGTCCCAGAGGCAGAGTCCCAGAGGCAGAGTCCCAGAGGCAGAGTCCCAGAGGCAGAGTCCCAGTCCCAGAGGCAGAGTCCCAGAGGCAGAGTCCCAGAGGCAGAGTCCCAGAGGCAGAGTCCCAGAGGCAGAGTCCCAGAGGCAGAGTCCCAGAGGCAGAGTCCCAGAGGCAGAGTCCCGGAGGCAGAGTCCCAGAGGCAGAGTCCCGGAGGCAGAGCCCCAGAGGAAGAGTCCCAGAGGTAGAGTCCCAGAGGCAGAGTCCCAGAGGCAGAGTCCCAGAGGCAGAGTCCCAGAGGCAGAGTCCCAGAGGCAGAGTCCCAGAGGCAGAGTCCCAGAGGCAGAGCCAGAGGCAGAGTCCCAGAGGCAGAGTCCCAGAGGCAGAGTCAGAGGCAGAGTCCCAGAGGTAGAGTCCCAGAGGCAGAGTCCCAGAGGCAGAGTCCCAGAGGCAGAGTCCCAGAGGCAGAGTCCCAGTCCCAGAGGCAGAGTCCCAGAGGCAGAGTCCCAGAGGCAGAGTCCCAGAGGCATAGTCCCAGAGGCAGAGTCCCAGAGGCAGAGTCCCAGAGGCAGAGTCCCAGAGGCAGAGTCACAGAGGCAGAGTCCCAGAGGCAGAGTCCCAGAGGCAGAGTCCCAGAAGCAGAGTCCCAGAGGCAGAGTCCCAGAGTCCCAGAAGCAGAGTCCCAGAGGCAGAGTCCCAGAGGCAGAGTCCCAGAGGCAGAGCCAGAGGCAGTCCCAGAGGCAGAGTCCCAAAGGCAGAGTCCCAGAAGCAGAGTCCCAGAGGCAGAATCCCAGAGGCAGAGTCCCAGAGGCAGAGCCAGAGGCAGAGTCCCAGAGGCAGAGTCCCAGAGGCAGAGTCCCAGAGGCAGAGTCCCAGAGGCAGAGTCCCAGAGGCAGAGTCCCAGTCCCAGAGGCAGAGTCCCAGAGGCAGAGTCCCAGAGGCAGAGTCCCAGAGGCAGAGTCCCAGAGGCAGAGTCCCAGAGGCAGAGTCCCAGAGGCAGAGTCCCAGAGGCAGAGTCCCAGAGGTAGAGTCCCAGAGGCAGAGTCCCAGAGGCAGAGTCCCAGAGGCAGAGTCCCAGAGGCAGAGTCCCAGTCCCAGAGGCAGAGTCCCAGAGGCAGAGTCCCAGAGGCAGAGTCCCAGTCCCAGATGCAGAGTCCCAGAGGCAGAGTCCCAGAGGCAGAGTCCCAGAGGCAGAGTCCCAGAGGCAGAGTCCCAGAGGCAAGAGTCCCAGAGGCAGAGTCCCAGAGGCAGAGTCCCAGAGGCAGAGTCCCAGAGGCAGAGTCCCAGAGGCAGAGTCCCAGAGGCAGAGTCCCAGAGGCAGAGTCCCAGAGGCAGAGTCCCAGAAGCAGAGTCCCAGAGGCAGAGTCCCAGAGTCCCAGAAGCAGAGTCCCAGAGGCAGAGTCCCAGAGGCAGAGTCCCAGAGGCAGAGTCCCAGAGGCAGAGTCCCAGAAGCAGAGTCCCAGAGGCAGAGTCCCAGAGTCCCAGAGGCAGAGTCCCAGAGGCAGAGTCCCAGAGGCAGAGTCCCAGAGGCAGAGTCCCAGAGGCAGAGTCCCAGAGGCAGAGTCCCAGAAGCAGAGTCCCAGAGGCAGAGTCCCAGAGGCATAGTCCCAGAGGCAGAGTCCCAGAGGCAGAGTCCCAGAGGCAGAGTCCCAGAGGCAGAGTCACAGAGGCAGAGTCCCAGAGGCAGAGTCCCAGAGGCAGAGTCCCAGAAGCAGAGTCTCAGAGGCAGAGTCCCAGAGTCCCAGAAGCAGAGCCCCAGAGGCAGAGTCCCAGAGGCAGAGTCCCAGAGGCAGAGTCCCAGAGGCAGAGTCCCAGAGGCAAGCGTCCCAGAGGCAGAGTCCCAGAGGCAGAGTCCCAGAGGCAGAGTCCCAGAGGCAGAGTCCCAGAGGCAGAGTCCCAGAGGCAGAGTCCCAGAGGCAGAGTCCCAGAGGCAGAGTCCCAGAGGCAGAGTCCCAGAGGCAGAGTCCCAGAGGCAGAGTCCCAGAAGCAGAGTCCCAGAGGCAGAGTCCCAGAAGCAGAGTCCCAGAGGCAGAGTCCCAGAGGCAGAGTCCCAGAGTCCCAGAAGCAGAGTCCCAGAGGCAGAGTCCCAGAGGCAGAGTCCCAGAGGCAGAGTCCCAGAGTCCCAGAGGCAGAGTCCCAGAGGCAGAGTCCCAGAGGCAGAGTCCCAGAGGCAGAGTCCCAGAGGCAGAGTCCCAGAGGCAGAGTCCCAGAGGCAGAGCCAGAGGCAGAGTCCCAGTCCCAGAGGCAGAGTCCCAGAGGCAGAGTCCCAGAGGCAGAGTCCCAGAGGCAGAGTCCCAGAGGCAGAGTCTCAGAGGCAGAGTCCCAGAGGTAGAGTCCCAGAGGCAGAGTCCCAGAGGCAGAGTCCCAGAGGCAGAGTCCCAGAGGCAGAGTCCCAGAGGCAGAGTCCCAGAGGCAAAGTCCCAGAGGCAGAGTCCCAGTCCCAGAGGCAGAGTTTCAGAGGCAGAGTCCCAGAGGCAGAGTCCCAGAGGCAGAGTCCCAGAGGCAGAGTCCCAGTCCCAGAGGCAGAGTCCCAGAGGCAGAGTCCCAGAGGCAGAGTCCCAGAGGCAGAGTCCCAAAGGCAGAGTCCCAGAGTCCCAGAGGCAGAGTCCCAAAGGCAGAGTCCCAGAGTCCCAGAGGCAGAGTCCCAGAGGCAGAGTCCCAGAGGCAGAGTCCCAGAGGCAGAGTCCCAGAGGCAGAGTCCCAGAGGCAGAGTCCCAGAGGTAGAGTCCCAGAGGCAGAGTCCCAGAGGCAGAGTCCCAGAGGCAGAGTCCCAGAGGCAGAGTCCCAGTCCCAGAGGCAGAGTCCCAGAGGCAGAGTCCCAGAGGCAGAGTCCCAGTCCCAGATGCAGAGTCCCAGAGGCAGAGTCCCAGAGGCAGAGTCCCAGAGGCAGAGTCCCAGAGGCAGAGTCCCAGAGGCAAGAGTCCCAGAGGCAGAGTCCCAGAGGCAGAGTCCCAGAGGCAGAGTCCCAGAGGCAGAGTCCCAGAGGCAGAGTCCCAGAGGCAGAGTCCCAGAGGCAGAGTCCCAGAAGCAGAGTCCCAGAGGCAGAGTCCCAGAGTCCCAGAAGCAGAGTCCCAGAGGCAGAGTCCCAGAGGCAGAGTCCCAGAGGCAGAGTCCCAGAGGCAGAGTCCCAGAAGCAGAGTCCCAGAGGCAGAGTCCCAGAGTCCCAGAGGCAGAGTCCCAGAGGCAGAGTCCCAGAGGCAGAGTCCCAGAGGCAGAGTCCCAGAGGCAGAGTCCCAGAGGCAGAGTCCCAGAAGCAGAGTCCCAGAGGCAGAGTCCCAGAGGCAGAGTCCCAGAGGCAGAGCCAGAGGCAGAGTCCCAGAGGCAGAGTCCCAGAGGCAGAGTCCCAGAGGCAGAGTCCCAGAGGCAGAGTCCCAGAGGCAGAGTCCCAGAGGCAGAGTCCCAGTCCCAGAGGCAGAGTCCCAGAGGCAGAGTCCCAGAGGCAGAGTCCCAGAGGCAGAGTCCCAGAGGAAGAGTCCCAGAGGCAGAGTCCCAGAGGCAGTGTCCCAGAGGCAAGAGTCCCAGAGGCAGAGTCCCAGAGGCAGAGTCCCAGAGGCAGAGTCCCAGAGGCAGAGTCCCAGAGGCAGAGTCCCAGAGGCAGAGTCCCAGAGGCAGAGTCCCAGAAGCAGAGTCCCAGAGGCAGTCCCAGAGTCCCAGAAGCAGAGTCCCAGAGGCAGAGTCCCAGAGGCAGAGTCCCAGAGGCAGAGTCCCAGAGTCCCAGAGGCAGAGTCCCAGAGGCAGAGTCCCAGAGGCAGAGCCCCAGAGGAAGAGTCCCAGAGGCAGAGTCCCAGAGGCAGAGTCCCAGAGGCAGAGTCCCAGAGGCAGAGTCCCAGAGGTAGAGTCCCAGAGGCAGAGTCCCAGAGGCAGAGTCCCAGAGGCAGAGTCCCAGAGGCAGAGTCCCAGAGGTAGAGTCCCAGAGGCAGTCCCAGAGGCAGAGTCCTAGAGGCAGAGTCCCAGAGGCAGAGTCCCAGTCCCAGAGGCAGAGTCCCAGAGGCAGAGTCCCAGAGGCAGAGTCCCAGAGGCAGAGTCCCAGAGGCAGAGTCCCAGTCCCAGAGGCAGAGTCCCAGAGGCAGAGTCCCAGAGGCAGAGTCCCAGAGGCAGAGTCCCAGAGGCAGAGTCCCAGTCCCAGAGGCAGAGTCCCAGAGGCAGAGTCCCAGAGGCAGTGGCAGAGTCCCAGAGGCAGAGTCCCAGTCCCAGAGGCAGAGTCCCAGAGGCAGAGTCCCAGAGGCAGAGTCCCAGAGGCAGAGTCCCAGAGGCAGAGTCCCAGAGGCAGAGTCCCAGAGGTAGAGCCAGAGGCAGAGTCCCATTGGTAGAGTCCCAGAGGCAGAGTCCCAGAGGCAGTCCCAGAGGCAGAGTCCCAGAGGCAGAGTCCCAGTCCCAGAGGCAGAGTCCCAGAGGCAGAGTCCCAGAGGCAGAGTCCCAGAGGCAGAGTCCCAGAGGCAGAGTCCCAGAGGCAGAGTCCCAGAGGCAGAGTCCCAGAGGCAGAGTCCCAGAGGCAGAGTCCCAGAGGCAGAGTCCCAGTCCCAGAGGCAGAGTCCCAGAGGCAGAGTCCCAGAGGCAGAGTCCCAGAGGCAGAGTCCCAGAGGCAGAGTCCCAGAGGTAGAGTCCCAGAGGCAGAGTCCCAGAGGCAGAGTCCCAGAGGCAGAGTCCCAGAGGCAGAGTCCCAGTCCCAGAGGCAGAGTCCCAGAGGCAGAGTCCCAGAGGCAGAGTCCCAGTCCCAGATGCAGAGTCCCAGAGGCAGAGTCCCAGAGGCAGAGTCCCAGAGGCAGAGTCCCAGAGGCAGAGTCCCAGAGGCAAGAGTCCCAGAGGCAGAGTCCCAGAGGCAGAGTCCCAGAGGCAGAGTCCCAGAGGCAGAGTCCCAGAGGCAGAGTCCCAGAGGCAGAGTCCCAGAGGCAGAGTCCCAGAGGCAGAGTCCCAGAAGCAGAGTCCCAGAGGCAGAGTCCCAGAGTCCCAGAAGCAGAGTCCCAGAGGCAGAGTCCCAGAGGCAGAGTCCCAGAGGCAGAGTCCCAGAGGCAGAGTCCCAGAAGCAGAGTCCCAGAGGCAGAGTCCCAGAGTCCCAGAGGCAGAGTCCCAGAGGCAGAGTCCCAGAGGCAGAGTCCCAGAGGCAGAGTCCCAGAGGCAGAGTCCCAGAGGCAGAGTCCCAGAAGCAGAGTCCCAGAGGCAGAGTCCCAGAGGCATAGTCCCAGAGGCAGAGTCCCAGAGGCAGAGTCCCAGAGGCAGAGTCCCAGAGGCAGAGTCACAGAGGCAGAGTCCCAGAGGCAGAGTCCCAGAGGCAGAGTCCCAGAAGCAGAGTCTCAGAGGCAGAGTCCCAGAGTCCCAGAAGCAGAGCCCCAGAGGCAGAGTCCCAGAGGCAGAGTCCCAGAGGCAGAGTCCCAGAGGCAGAGTCCCAGAGGCAAGCGTCCCAGAGGCAGAGTCCCAGAGGCAGAGTCCCAGAGGCAGAGTCCCAGAGGCAGAGTCCCAGAGGCAGAGTCCCAGAGGCAGAGTCCCAGAGGCAGAGTCCCAGAGGCAGAGTCCCAGAGGCAGAGTCCCAGAGGCAGAGTCCCAGAGGCAGAGTCCCAGAAGCAGAGTCCCAGAGGCAGAGTCCCAGAAGCAGAGTCCCAGAGGCAGAGTCCCAGAGGCAGAGTCCCAGAGTCCCAGAAGCAGAGTCCCAGAGGCAGAGTCCCAGAGGCAGAGTCCCAGAGGCAGAGTCCCAGAGTCCCAGAGGCAGAGTCCCAGAGGCAGAGTCCCAGAGGCAGAGTCCCAGAGGCAGAGTCCCAGAGGCAGAGTCCCAGAGGCAGAGCCAGAGGCAGAGTCCCAGTCCCAGAGGCAGAGTCCCAGAGGCAGAGTCCCAGAGGCAGAGTCCCAGAGGCAGAGTCCCAGAGGCAGAGTCTCAGAGGCAGAGTCCCAGAGGTAGAGTCCCAGAGGCAGAGTCCCAGAGGCAGAGTCCCAGAGGCAGAGTCCCAGAGGCAGAGTCCCAGAGGCAGAGTCCCAGAGGCAGAGTCCCAGAGGCAGAGTCCCAGTCCCAGAGGCAGAGTTTCAGAGGCAGAGTCCCAGAGGCAGAGTCCCAGAGGCAGAGTCCCAGAGGCAGAGTCCCAGTCCCAGAGGCAGAGTCCCAGAGGCAGAGTCCCAGAGGCAGAGTCCCAGAGGCAGAGTCCCAAAGGCAGAGTCCCAGAGTCCCAGAGGCAGAGTCCCAAAGGCAGAGTCCCAGAGTCCCAGAGGCAGAGTCCCAGAGGCAGAGTCCCAGAGGCAGAGTCCCAGAGGCAGAGTCCCAGAGGCAGAGTCCCAGAGGCAGAGTCCCAGAGGTAGAGTCCCAGAGGCAGAGTCCCAGAGGCAGAGTCCCAGAGGCAGAGTCCCAGAGGCAGAGTCCCAGTCCCAGAGGCAGAGTCCCAGAGGCAGAGTCCCAGAGGCAGAGTCCCAGTCCCAGATGCAGAGTCCCAGAGGCAGAGTCCCAGAGGCAGAGTCCCAGAGGCAGAGTCCCAGAGGCAGAGTCCCAGAGGCAAGAGTCCCAGAGGCAGAGTCCCAGAGGCAGAGTCCCAGAGGCAGAGTCCCAGAGGCAGAGTCCCAGAGGCAGAGTCCCAGAGGCAGAGTCCCAGAGGCAGAGTCCCAGAAGCAGAGTCCCAGAGGCAGAGTCCCAGAGTCCCAGAAGCAGAGTCCCAGAGGCAGAGTCCCAGAGGCAGAGTCCCAGAGGCAGAGTCCCAGAGGCAGAGTCCCAGAAGCAGAGTCCCAGAGGCAGAGTCCCAGAGTCCCAGAGGCAGAGTCCCAGAGGCAGAGTCCCAGAGGCAGAGTCCCAGAGGCAGAGTCCCAGAGGCAGAGTCCCAGAGGCAGAGTCCCAGAAGCAGAGTCCCAGAGGCAGAGTCCCAGAGGCAGAGTCCCAGAGGCAGAGCCAGAGGCAGAGTCCCAGAGGCAGAGTCCCAGAGGCAGAGTCCCAGAGGCAGAGTCCCAGAGGCAGAGTCCCAGAGGCAGAGTCCCAGAGGCAGAGTCCCAGTCCCAGAGGCAGAGTCCCAGAGGCAGAGTCCCAGAGGCAGAGTCCCAGAGGCAGAGTCCCAGAGGAAGAGTCCCAGAGGCAGAGTCCCAGAGGCAGTGTCCCAGAGGCAAGAGTCCCAGAGGCAGAGTCCCAGAGGCAGAGTCCCAGAGGCAGAGTCCCAGAGGCAGAGTCCCAGAGGCAGAGTCCCAGAGGCAGAGTCCCAGAGGCAGAGTCCCAGAAGCAGAGTCCCAGAGGCAGTCCCAGAGTCCCAGAAGCAGAGTCCCAGAGGCAGAGTCCCAGAGGCAGAGTCCCAGAGGCAGAGTCCCAGAGTCCCAGAGGCAGAGTCCCAGAGGCAGAGTCCCAGAGGCAGAGCCCCAGAGGAAGAGTCCCAGAGGCAGAGTCCCAGAGGCAGAGTCCCAGAGGCAGAGTCCCAGAGGCAGAGTCCCAGAGGTAGAGTCCCAGAGGCAGAGTCCCAGAGGCAGAGTCCCAGAGGCAGAGTCCCAGAGGCAGAGTCCCAGAGGTAGAGTCCCAGAGGCAGTCCCAGAGGCAGAGTCCTAGAGGCAGAGTCCCAGAGGCAGAGTCCCAGTCCCAGAGGCAGAGTCCCAGAGGCAGAGTCCCAGAGGCAGAGTCCCAGAGGCAGAGTCCCAGAGGCAGAGTCCCAGTCCCAGAGGCAGAGTCCCAGAGGCAGAGTCCCAGAGGCAGAGTCCCAGAGGCAGAGTCCCAGAGGCAGAGTCCCAGTCCCAGAGGCAGAGTCCCAGAGGCAGAGTCCCAGAGGCAGTGGCAGAGTCCCAGAGGCAGAGTCCCAGTCCCAGAGGCAGAGTCCCAGAGGCAGAGTCCCAGAGGCAGAGTCCCAGAGGCAGAGTCCCAGAGGCAGAGTCCCAGAGGCAGAGTCCCAGAGGTAGAGCCAGAGGCAGAGTCCCATTGGTAGAGTCCCAGAGGCAGAGTCCCAGAGGCAGTCCCAGAGGCAGAGTCCCAGAGGCAGAGTCCCAGTCCCAGAGGCAGAGTCCCAGAGGCAGAGTCCCAGAGGCAGAGTCCCAGAGGCAGAGTCCCAGAGGCAGAGTCCCAGAGGCAGAGTCCCAGAGGCAGAGTCCCAGAGGCAGAGTCCCAGAGGCAGAGTCCCAGAGGCAGAGTCCCAGTCCCAGAGGCAGAGTCCCAGAGGCAGAGTCCCAGAGGCAGAGTCCCAGAGGCAGAGTCCCAGAGGCAGAGTCCCAGAGGCAGAGTCCCAGAGGCAGAGTCCCAGAGGCAGAGCCAGAGGCAGAGTCCCAGAGGCAGAGTCCCAGAGGCAGTCAGAGGCAGAGTCCCAGAGGTAGAGTCCCAGAGGCAGAGTCCCAGAGGCAGAGTCCCAGAGGCAGAGTCCCAGAGGCAGAGTCCCAGTCCCAGAGGCAGAGTCCCAGAGGCAGAGTCCCAGAGGCAGAGTCCCAGAGGCATAGTCCCAGAGGCAGAGTCCCAGAGGCAGAGTCCCAGAGGCAGAGTCCCAGAGGCAGAGTCACAGAGGCAGAGTCCCAGAGGCAGAGTCCCAGAGGCAGAGTCCCAGAAGCAGAGTCTCAGAGGCAGAGTCCCAGAGTCCCAGAAGCAGAGCCCCAGAGGCAGAGTCCCAGAGGCAGAGTCCCAGAGGCAGAGTCCCAGAGGCAGAGTCCCAGAGGCAAGCGTCCCAGAGGCAGAGTCCCAGAGGCAGAGTCCCAGAGGCAGAGTCCCAGAGGCAGAGTCCCAGAGGCAGAGTCCCAGAGGCAGAGTCCCAGAGGCAGAGTCCCAGAGGCAGAGTCCCAGAGGCAGAGTCCCAGAAGCAGAGTCCCAGAGGCAGAGTCCCAGAAGCAGAGTCCCAGAGGCAGAGTCCCAGAGGCAGAGTCCCAGAGTCCCAGAAGCAGAGTCCCAGAGGCAGAGTCCCAGAGGCAGAGTCCCAGAGGCAGAGTCCCAGAGTCCCAGAGGCAGAGTCCCAGAGGCAGAGTCCCAGAGGCAGAGTCCCAGAGGCAGAGTCCCAGAGGCAGAGTCCCAGAGGCAGAGTCCCAGAGGCAGAGCCAGAGGCAGAGTCCCAGTCCCAGAGGCAGAGTCCCAGAGGCAGAGTCCCAGAGGCAGAGTCCCAGAGGCAGAGTCCCAGAGGCAGAGTCTCAGAGGCAGAGTCCCAGAGGTAGAGTCCCAGAGGCAGAGTCCCAGAGGCAGAGTCCCAGAGGCAGAGTCCCAGAGGCAGAGTCCCAGAGGCAGAGTCCCAGTCCCAGAGGCAGAGTTACAGAGAGAGTCCCAGAGGCAGAGTCCCAGAGGCAGAGTCCCAGAGGCAGAGTCCCAGTCCCAGAGGCAGAGTCCCAGAGGCAGAGTCCCAGAGGCAGAGTCCCAGAGGCAGAGTCCCAAAGGCAGAGTCCCAGAGTCCCAGAGGCAGAGTCCCAAAGGCAGAGTCCCAGAGTCCCAGAGGCAGAGTCCCAGAGGCAGAGTCCCAGAGGCAGAGTCCCAGAGGCAGAGTCCCAGAGGCAGAGTCCCAGAGGCAGAGTCCCAGAGGTAGAGTCCCAGAGGCAGAGTCCCAGAGGCAGAGTCCCAGAGGCAGAGTCCCAGAGGCAGAGTCCCAGTCCCAGAGGCAGAGTCCCAGAGGCAGAGTCCCAGAGGCAGAGTCCCAGTCCCAGATGCAGAGTCCCAGAGGCAGAGTCCCAGAGGCAGAGTCCCAGAGGCAGAGTCCCAGAGGCAGAGTCCCAGAGGCAAGAGTCCCAGAGGCAGAGTCCCAGAGGCAGAGTCCCAGAGGCAGAGTCCCAGAGGCAGAGTCCCAGAGGCAGAGTCCCAGAGGCAGAGTCCCAGAGGCAGAGTCCCAGAAGCAGAGTCCCAGAGGCAGAGTCCCAGAGTCCCAGAAGCAGAGTCCCAGAGGCAGAGTCCCAGAGGCAGAGTCCCAGAGGCAGAGTCCCAGAGGCAGAGTCCCAGAAGCAGAGTCCCAGAGGCAGAGTCCCAGAGTCCCAGAGGCAGAGTCCCAGAGGCAGAGTCCCAGAGGCAGAGTCCCAGAGGCAGAGTCCCAGAGGCAGAGTCCCAGAGGCAGAGTCCCAGAAGCAGAGTCCCAGAGGCAGAGTCCCAGAGGCAGAGTCCCAGAGGCAGAGCCAGAGGCAGAGTCCCAGAGGCAGAGTCCCAGAGGCAGAGTCCCAGAGGCAGAGTCCCAGAGGCAGAGTCCCAGAGGCAGAGTCCCAGAGGCAGAGTCCCAGTCCCAGAGGCAGAGTCCCAGAGGCAGAGTCCCAGAGGCAGAGTCCCAGAGGCAGAGTCCCAGAGGCAGAGTCCCAGAGGCAGAGTCCCAGAGGCAGAGTCCCAGAGGCAGAGTCCCAGAGGCAAGAGTCCCAGAGGCAGAGTCCCAGAGGCAGAGTCCCAGAGGCAGAGTCCCAGAGGCAGAGTCCCAGAGGCAGAGTCCCAGAGGCAGAGTCCCAGAAGCAGAGTCCCAGAGGCAGTCCCAGAGTCCCAGAAGCAGAGTCCCAGAGGCAGAGTCCCAGAGGCAGAGTCCCAGAGGCAGAGTCCCAGAGTCCCAGAGGCAGAGTCCCAGAGGCAGAGTCCCGGAGGCAGAGCCCCAGAGGAAGAGTCCCAGAGGCAGAGTCCCAGAGGCAGAGTCCCAGAGGCAGAGTCCCAGAGGCAGAGTCCCAGAGGTAGAGTCCCAGAGGCAGAGTCCCAGAGGCAGAGTCCCAGAGGCAGAGTCCCAGAGGCAGAGTCCCAGAGGTAGAGTCCCAGAGGCAGTCCCAGAGGCAGAGTCCCAGAGGCAGAGTCCCAGAGGCAGAGTCCCAGTCCCAGAGGCAGAGTCCCAGAGGCAGAGTCCCAGAGGCAGAGTCCCAGAGGCAGAGTCCCAGAGGCAGAGTCCCAGTCCCAGAGGCAGAGTCCCAGAGGCAGAGTCCCAGAGGCAGAGTCCCAGAGGCAGAGTCCCAGAGGCAGAGTCCCAGTCCCAGAGGCAGAGTCCCAGAGGCAGAGTCCCAGAGGCAGTGGCAGAGTCCCAGAGGCAGAGTCCCAGTCCCAGAGGCAGAGTCCCAGAGGCAGAGTCCCAGAGGCAGAGTCCCAGAGGCAGAGTCCCAGAGGCAGAGTCCCAGAGGCAGAGTCCCAGAGGTAGAGCCAGAGGCAGAGTCCCATTGGTAGAGTCCCAGAGGCAGAGTCCCAGAGGCAGTCCCAGAGGCAGAGTCCCAGAGGCAGAGTCCCAGTCCCAGAGGCAGAGTCCCAGAGGCAGAGTCCCAGAGGCAGAGTCCCAGAGGCAGAGTCCCAGAGGCAGAGTCCCAGAGGCAGAGTCCCAGAGGCAGAGTCCCAGAGGCAGAGTCCCAGAGGCAGAGTCCCAGAGGCAGAGTCCCAGTCCCAGAGGCAGAGTCCCAGAGGCAGAGTCCCAGAGGCAGAGTCCCAGAGGCAGAGTCCCAGAGGCAGAGTCCCAGAGGCAGAGTCCCAGAGGCAGAGTCCCAGAGGCAGAGTCCCGGAGGCAGAGTCCCAGAGGCAGAGTCCCGGAGGCAGAGCCCCAGAGGAAGAGTCCCAGAGGTAGAGTCCCAGAGGCAGAGTCCCAGAGGCAGAGTCCCAGAGGCAGAGTCCCAGAGGCAGAGTCCCAGAGGCAGAGTCCCAGAGGCAGAGTCCCAGAGGCAGAGCCAGAGGCAGAGTCCCAGAGGCAGAGTCCCAGAGGCAGAGTCAGAGGCAGAGTCCCAGAGGTAGAGTCCCAGAGGCAGAGTCCCAGAGGCAGAGTCCCAGAGGCAGAGTCCCAGAGGCAGAGTCCCAGTCCCAGAGGCAGAGTCCCAGAGGCAGAGTCCCAGAGGCAGAGTCCCAGAGGCATAGTCCCAGAGGCAGAGTCCCAGAGGCAGAGTCCCAGAGGCAGAGTCCCAGAGGCAGAGTCACAGAGGCAGAGTCCCAGAGGCAGAGTCCCAGAGGCAGAGTCCCAGAAGCAGAGTCCCAGAGGCAGAGTCCCAGAGTCCCAGAAGCAGAGTCCCAGAGGCAGAGTCCCAGAGGCAGAGTCCCAGAGGCAGAGCCAGAGGCAGTCCCAGAGGCAGAGTCCCAAAGGCAGAGTCCCAGAAGCAGAGTCCCAGAGGCAGAATCCCAGAGGCAGAGTCCCAGAGGCAGAGCCAGAGGCAGAGTCCCAGAGGCAGAGTCCCAGAGGCAGAGTCCCAGAGGCAGAGTCCCAGAGGCAGAGTCCCAGAGGCAGAGTCCCAGTCCCAGAGGCAGAGTCCCAGAGGCAGAGTCCCAGAGGCAGAGTCCCAGAGGCAGAGTCCCAGAGGCAGAGTCCCAGAGGCAGAGTCCCAGAGGCAGAGTCCCAGAGGCAGAGTCCCAGAGGTAGAGTCCCAGAGGCAGAGTCCCAGAGGCAGAGTCCCAGAGGCAGAGTCCCAGAGGCAGAGTCCCAGTCCCAGAGGCAGAGTCCCAGAGGCAGAGTCCCAGAGGCAGAGTCCCAGTCCCAGATGCAGAGTCCCAGAGGCAGAGTCCCAGAGGCAGAGTCCCAGAGGCAGAGTCCCAGAGGCAGAGTCCCAGAGGCAAGAGTCCCAGAGGCAGAGTCCCAGAGGCAGAGTCCCAGAGGCAGAGTCCCAGAGGCAGAGTCCCAGAGGCAGAGTCCCAGAGGCAGAGTCCCAGAGGCAGAGTCCCAGAAGCAGAGTCCCAGAGGCAGAGTCCCAGAGTCCCAGAAGCAGAGTCCCAGAGGCAGAGTCCCAGAGGCAGAGTCCCAGAGGCAGAGTCCCAGAGGCAGAGTCCCAGAAGCAGAGTCCCAGAGGCAGAGTCCCAGAGTCCCAGAGGCAGAGTCCCAGAGGCAGAGTCCCAGAGGCAGAGTCCCAGAGGCAGAGTCCCAGAGGCAGAGTCCCAGAGGCAGAGTCCCAGAAGCAGAGTCCCAGAGGCAGAGTCCCAGAGGCAGAGTCCCAGAGGCAGAGCCAGAGGCAGAGTCCCAGAGGCAGAGTCCCAGAGGCAGAGTCCCAGAGGCAGAGTCCCAGAGGCAGAGTCCCAGAGGCAGAGTCCCAGAGGCAGAGTCCCAGTCCCAGAGGCAGAGTCCCAGAGGCAGAGTCCCAGAGGCAGAGTCCCAGAGGCAGAGTCCCAGAGGCAGAGTCCCAGAGGCAGAGTCCCAGAGGCAGAGTCCCAGAGGCAGAGTCCCAGAGGCAGAGTCCCAGAGGCAAGAGTCCCAGAGGCAGAGTCCCAGAGGCAGAGTCCCAGAGGCAGAGTCCCAGAGGCAGAGTCCCAGAGGCAGAGTCCCAGAGGCAGAGTCCCAGAAGCAGAGTCCCAGAGGCAGTCCCAGAGTCCCAGAAGCAGAGTCCCAGAGGCAGAGTCCCAGAGGCAGAGTCCCAGAGGCAGAGTCCCAGAGTCCCAGAGGCAGAGTCCCAGAGGCAGAGTCCCGGAGGCAGAGCCCCAGAGGAAGAGTCCCAGAGGCAGAGTCCCAGAGGCAGAGTCCCAGAGGCAGAGTCCCAGAGGCAGAGTCCCAGAGGTAGAGTCCCAGAGGCAGAGTCCCAGAGGCAGAGTCCCAGAGGCAGAGTCCCAGAGGCAGAGTCCCAGAGGTAGAGTCCCAGAGGCAGTCCCAGAGGCAGAGTCCCAGAGGCAGAGTCCCAGAGGCAGAGTCCCAGTCCCAGAGGCAGAGTCCCAGAGGCAGAGTCCCAGAGGCAGAGTCCCAGAGGCAGAGTCCCAGAGGCAGAGTCCCAGTCCCAGAGGCAGAGTCCCAGAGGCAGAGTCCCAGAGGCAGAGTCCCAGAGGCAGAGTCCCAGAGGCAGAGTCCCAGTCCCAGAGGCAGAGTCCCAGAGGCAGAGTCCCAGAGGCAGTGGCAGAGTCCCAGAGGCAGAGTCCCAGTCCCAGAGGCAGAGTCCCAGAGGCAGAGTCCCAGAGGCAGAGTCCCAGAGGCAGAGTCCCAGAGGCAGAGTCCCAGAGGCAGAGTCCCAGAGGTAGAGCCAGAGGCAGAGTCCCATTGGTAGAGTCCCAGAGGCAGAGTCCCAGAGGCAGTCCCAGAGGCAGAGTCCCAGAGGCAGAGTCCCAGTCCCAGAGGCAGAGTCCCAGAGGCAGAGTCCCAGAGGCAGAGTCCCAGAGGCAGAGTCCCAGAGGCAGAGTCCCAGAGGCAGAGTCCCAGAGGCAGAGTCCCAGAGGCAGAGTCCCAGTCCCAGAGGCAGAGTCCCAGAGGCAGAGTCCCAGAGGCAGAGTCCCAGAGGCAGAGTCCCAGAGGCAGAGTCCCAGAGGCAGAGTCCCAGAGGCAGAGTCCCAGAGGCAGAGTCCCGGAGGCAGAGTCCCAGAGGCAGAGTCCCGGAGGCAGAGCCCCAGAGGAAGAGTCCCAGAGGTAGAGTCCCAGAGGCAGAGTCCCAGAGGCAGAGTCCCAGAGGCAGAGTCCCAGAGGCAGAGTCCCAGTCCCAGAGGCAGAGTTTCAGAGAGAGTCCCAGAGGCAGAGTCCCAGAGGCAGAGTCCCAGAGGCAGAGTCCCAGTCCCAGAGGCAGAGTCCCAGAGGCAGAGTCCCAGAGGCAGAGTCCCAGAGGCAGAGTCCCAAAGGCAGAGTCCCAGAGTCCCAGAGGCAGAGTCCCAAAGGCAGAGTCCCAGAGTCCCAGAGGCAGAGTCCCAGAGGCAGAGTCCCAGAGGCAGAGTCCCAGAGGCAGAGTCCCAGAGGCAGAGTCCCAGAGGCAGAGTCCCAGAGGTAGAGTCCCAGAGGCAGAGTCCCAGAGGCAGAGTCCCAGAAGCAGAGTCCCAGAGGCAGAGTCCCAGAGTCCCAGAAGCAGAGTCCCAGAGGCAGAGTCCCAGAGGCAGAGTCCCAGAGGCAGAGCCAGAGGCAGTCCCAGAGGCAGAGTCCCAAAGGCAGAGTCCCAGAAGCAGAGTCCCAGAGGCAGAATCCCAGAGGCAGAGTCCCAGAGGCAGAGCCAGAGGCAGAGTCCCAGAGGCAGAGTCCCAGAGGCAGAGTCCCAGAGGCAGAGTCCCAGAGGCAGAGTCCCAGAGGCAGAGTCCCAGTCCCAGAGGCAGAGTCCCAGAGGCAGAGTCCCAGAGGCAGAGTCCCAGAGGCAGAGTCCCAGAGGCAGAGTCCCAGAGGCAGAGTCCCAGAGGCAGAGTCCCAGAGGCAGAGTCCCAGAGGTAGAGTCCCAGAGGCAGAGTCCCAGAGGCAGAGTCCCAGAGGCAGAGTCCCAGAGGCAGAGTCCCAGTCCCAGAGGCAGAGTCCCAGAGGCAGAGTCCCAGAGGCAGAGTCCCAGTCCCAGATGCAGAGTCCCAGAGGCAGAGTCCCAGAGGCAGAGTCCCAGAGGCAGAGTCCCAGAGGCAGAGTCCCAGAGGCAAGAGTCCCAGAGGCAGAGTCCCAGAGGCAGAGTCCCAGAGGCAGAGTCCCAGAGGCAGAGTCCCAGAGGCAGAGTCCCAGAGGCAGAGTCCCAGAGGCAGAGTCCCAGAAGCAGAGTCCCAGAGGCAGAGTCCCAGAGTCCCAGAAGCAGAGTCCCAGAGGCAGAGTCCCAGAGGCAGAGTCCCAGAGGCAGAGTCCCAGAGGCAGAGTCCCAGAAGCAGAGTCCCAGAGGCAGAGTCCCAGAGTCCCAGAGGCAGAGTCCCAGAGGCAGAGTCCCAGAGGCAGAGTCCCAGAGGCAGAGTCCCAGAGGCAGAGTCCCAGAGGCAGAGTCCCAGAAGCAGAGTCCCAGAGGCAGAGTCCCAGAGGCAGAGTCCCAGAGGCAGAGCCAGAGGCAGAGTCCCAGAGGCAGAGTCCCAGAGGCAGAGTCCCAGAGGCAGAGTCCCAGAGGCAGAGTCCCAGAGGCAGTCCCAGAGTCCCAGAAGCAGAGTCCCAGAGGCAGAGTCCCAGAGGCAGAGTCCCAGAGGCAGAGTCCCAGAGTCCCAGAGGCAGAGTCCCAGAGGCAGAGTCCCGGAGGCAGAGCCCCAGAGGAAGAGTCCCAGAGGCAGAGTCCCAGAGGCAGAGTCCCAGAGGCAGAGTCCCAGAGGCAGAGTCCCAGAGGTAGAGTCCCAGAGGCAGAGTCCCAGAGGCAGAGTCCCAGAGGCAGAGTCCCAGAGGCAGAGTCCCAGAGGTAGAGTCCCAGAGGCAGTCCCAGAGGCAGAGTCCCAGAGGCAGAGTCCCAGAGGCAGAGTCCCAGTCCCAGAGGCAGAGTCCCAGAGGCAGAGTCCCAGAGGCAGAGTCCCAGAGGCAGAGTCCCAGAGGCAGAGTCCCAGTCCCAGAGGCAGAGTCCCAGAGGCAGAGTCCCAGAGGCAGAGTCCCAGAGGCAGAGTCCCAGAGGCAGAGTCCCAGTCCCAGAGGCAGAGTCCCAGAGGCAGAGTCCCAGAGGCAGTGGCAGAGTCCCAGAGGCAGAGTCCCAGTCCCAGAGGCAGAGTCCCAGAGGCAGAGTCCCAGAGGCAGAGTCCCAGAGGCAGAGTCCCAGAGGCAGAGTCCCAGAGGCAGAGTCCCAGAGGTAGAGTCCCAGAGGCAGTCCCAGAGGCAGTCCCAGAGGCAGAGTCCCAGAGGCAGAGTCCCAGTCCCAGAGGCAGAGTCCCAGAGGCAGAGTCCCAGAGGCAGAGTCCCAGAGGCAGAGTCCCAGAGGCAGAGTCCCAGAGGCAGAGTCCCAGAGGCAGAGTCCCAGAGGCAGAGTCCCAGAGGCAGAGTCCCAGAGGCAGAGTCCCAGTCCCAGAGGCAGAGTCCCAGAGGCAGAGTCCCAGAGGCAGAGTCCCAGAGGCAGAGTCCCAGAGGCAGAGTCCCAGAGGCAGAGTCCCAGAGGCAGAGTCCCGGAGGCAGAGTCCCAGAGGCAGAGTCCCGGAGGCAGAGCCCCAGAGGAAGAGTCCCAGAGGTAGAGTCCCAGAGGCAGAGTCCCAGAGGCAGAGTCCCAGAGGCAGAGTCCCAGAGGCAGAGTCCCAGAGGCAGAGTCCCAGAGGCAGAGTCCCAGAGGCAGAGCCAGAGGCAGAGTCCCAGAGCCAGAGTCCCAGAGGCAGAGTCAGAGGCAGAGTCCCAGAGGTAGAGTCCCAGAGGTAGAGTCCCAGAGGCAGAGTCCCAGAGGCAGAGTCCCAGAGGCAGAGTCCCAGAGGCAGAGTCCCAGAGGCAGAGTCCCAGAGGCAGAGTCCCAGAGGCATAGTCCCAGAGGCAGAGTCCCAGAGGCAGAGTCCCAGAGGCAGAGTCCCAGAGGCAGAGTCACAGAGGCAGAGTCCCAGAGGCAGAGTCCCAGAGGCAGAGTCCCAGAAGCAGAGTCCCAGAGGCAGAGTCCCAGAGTCCCAGAAGCAGAGTCCCAGAGGCAGAGTCCCAGAGGCAGAGTCCCAGAGGCAGAGCCAGAGGCAGTCCCAGAGGCAGAGTCCCAAAGGCAGAGTCCCAGAAGCAGAGTCCCAGAGGCAGAATCCCAGAGGCAGAGTCCCAGAGGCAGAGCCAGAGGCAGAGTCCCAGAGGCAGAGTCCCAGAGGCAGAGTCCCAGAGGCAGAGTCCCAGAGGCAGAGTCCCAGAGGCAGAGTCCCAGTCCCAGAGGCAGAGTCCCAGAGGCAGAGTCCCAGAGGCAGAGTCCCAGAGGCAGAGTCCCAGAGGCAGAGTCCCAGAGGCAGAGTCCCAGAGGCAGAGTCCCAGAGGCAGAGTCCCAGAGGCAAGAGTCCCAGAGGCAGAGTCCCAGAGGCAGAGTCCCAGAGGCAGAGTCCCAGAGGCAGAGTCCCAGAGGCAGAATCCCAGAGGCAGAGTCCCAGAGGCAGAGCCAGAGGCAGAGTCCCAGAGGCAGAGTCCCAGAGGCAGAGTCCCAGAGTCCCAGAGGCAGAGTCCCAGAGGCAGAGTCCCAGAGGCAGAGTCCCAGTCCCAGAGGCAGAGTCCCAGAGGCAGAGTCCCAGAGGCAGAGTCCCAGAGGCAGAGTCCCAGAGGCAGAGTCCCAGAGGCAGAGTCCCAGAGGCAGAGTCCCAGAGGCAGAGTCCCAGAGGCAGAGTCCCAGAGGCAGAGTCCCAGTCCCAGAGGCAGAGTCCCAGAGGCAGAGTCCCAGAGGCAGAGTCCCAGAGGCAGAGTCCCAGAGGCAGAGTCCCAGAGGCAGACTCCCAGAGGCAGAGTCCCAGAGGCAGAGCCAGAGGCAGTCCCAGAGGCAGAGTCCCAGAGGCAGAGTCCCAGAGTCCCAGAAGCAGAGTCCCAGAGGCAGAGTCCCAGAGGCAGAGTCCCAGAGGCAGAGTCCCAGAGGCAGAGTCCCAGAGGCAGAGTCCCAGAGGCAGAGCCAGAGGCAGTCCCAGAGGCAGAGTCCCAGAGGCAGAGTCCCAGAGGCAGAGTCCCATAGGCAGAGTCCCATAGGCAGAGTCCCAGAGGCAGAGTCCCAGAGGCAGAGTCCCAGAGGCAGAGTCCCAGAGGCAGAGTCCCAGAGGCAGAGTCCCAGAGGCAGAGTCCCAGAGGCAGAGTCCGAGAGGCAGAGTCCCAGAGGCAGAGTCCCAGAGGCAGAGTCCCAGAGGCAGAGTCCCAGAGGCAGAGTCCCAGAGGCAGAGTCCCAGAGGCAGAGTCTCAGAGGCAATCCCCCAGAGGCAGAGTCCCAGAGGCAGTCCCAGAGGCATAGTCCCAGAGGCAGAGTCCCAGAGGCAGAGTCCCAGAGGCAGAGTCCCTGAGAGAGTCCCAGAGGCAGAGTCCCAGAGGCAGAGTCCCAGAGGCAGAGTCCCAGAGGCAGAGTCCCAGAGGCAGAGTCCCAGAGGCAGAGTCCCAGAGGCAGAGTCCCAGAGGCAGAGTCCCAGAGTCCCAGAAGCAGAGTCCCAGAGGCAGAGTCCCAGAGGCAGAGTCCCAGAGGCAGAGTCCCAGAGGCAGAGTCCCAGAGGCAGAGCCAGAGGCAGAGTCCCAGAGGCAGAGTCCCAGAGGTAGAGTCCCAGAGGCAGAGTCCCAGAGGCAGAGTCCCAGAGGCAGAGTCCCAGAGTCCCAGAGGCAGAGTCCCAGAGGCAGAGTCCCAGAGGCAGAGTCTCAGAGGCAGAGTCCCAGAGGCAGAGCCAGAGGCAGAGTCCCAGAGGCAGAGTCCCAGAGGCAGAGTCCCAGAGGCAAGAGTCCCAGAGGCAGAGTCCCAGAGGCAGAGTCCCAGAGGCAGAGTCCCATAGGCAGAGTTTCAGAGGCAGAGTCCCAGAGGCAGAGTCCCAGAGGCAGAGTCCCAGAGGCAGAGTCCCAGAGGCAGAGTCCCAGAGGCAGAGTCCCAGAGGCAGAGTCTCAGAGGCAATCCCCCAGAGGCAGAGTCCCAGAGGCAGTCCCAGAGGCATAGTTCCAGAGGCAGAGTCCCAGAGGCAGAGTCCCAGAGAAAGAGTCCCAGAGGCAGAGTCCCAGAGGCAGAGTCCCAGAGGCAGAGTCCCAGAGGCAGAGTCCCAGAGGCAGTCCCTGAGAGAGTCCCAGAGGCAGAGTCCCAGAGGCAGAGTCCCAGAGGCAGAGTCCCAGAGGCAGAGTCCCAGAGGCAGAGCCCCAGAGGAAGAGTCCCAGAGGTAGTCCTAGAGGCAGAGTCCCAGAGGCAGAGTCCCAGAGGCAGAGTCCCAGAGGCAGAGTCCCAGAGGCAGAGTCCCAGAGGCAGAGCCAGAGGCAGAGTCCCAGAGGCAGAGTCCCAGAGGCAGAGTCCCAGAGGCAGAGTCCCAGAGGCAGAGTCCCAGAGGCAGAGCCAGAGGCAGAGTCCCAGAGGCAGAGTCCCAGAGGCAGAGTCCCAGAGGCAGAGTCCCAGAGGCAGAGTCCCAGAGGCAGAGTCCCAGAGGCAATCCCCCAGAGGCAGAGTCCCAGAGGCAGAGTCCCAGAGGCAGAGTCCCAGAGGCAGAGTCCCAGAGGCAGAGTCCCTGAGAGAGTCCCATAGGCAGAGTTTCAGAAGCAGAGTCCCAGAGGCAGAGTCCCAGAAGCAGAGTCCCAGAGGCAGAGTCCCAGAAGCAGAGTCCCAGAGGCAGAGTCCCAGAGGCAGAGTCCCAGAGTCCCAGAAGCAGAGTCCCAGAGGCAGAGTCCCAGAGGCAGAGTCCCAGAGGCAGAGTCCCAGAGGCAGAGTCCCAGAGGCAGAGCCAGAGGCAGAGTCCCAGAGGCAGAGTCCCAGAGGCAGAGTCCCAGAGGCAGAGTCCCAGAGGCATAGTCCCAGAGGCAGAGCCAGAGGCAGAGTCCCAGAGGCAGAGTCCCAGAAGCAGAGTCCCAGAGGCAGAGTCCCAGAGTCCCAGAGGCAGAGTCCCAGAGGCAGAGTCCCAGAGGCAGAGTCCCAGAGGCAGAGTCCCAAAGGCAGAGTCCCAGAGGCAGAGTCCCAGAGGCAGAGTCCCAGAGGCAGAGTCCCAGTCCCAGAGGCAGAGTCCCAGAGGCAGAGTCCCAGAGGCAGAGACCCAGAGGCAGAGTCCCAGAGGCAGATTCCCAGAGAGAGTCCCAGAGGCAGAGTCCCAGAGGCAGAGTCCCATAGGCAGAGTTTCAGAGGCAGAGTCCCAGAGGCAGAGTCCCAGAGGCAGAGTCCCAGAGGCAGAGTCCCAGAGGCAGTCCCAGAGGCAGAGTCTGAGAGGCAGAGTCCCAGAGGCAGAGTCCCAGAGGCAGAGTCCCAGAGGCAGAGTCCCAGAGGCAGAGTCCCAGAGGCAGAGTCCCAGAGGCAGAGTCTCAGAGGCAATCCCCCAGAGGCAGAGTCCCAGAGGCAGTCCCAGAGGCATAGTTCCAGAGGCAGTCCCAGAGGCAGAGTCCCAGAGGCAGAGTCCCAGAGGCAGAGTCCCAGAGGCAGAGTCCCAGAGGCAGAGTCCCAGAGGCAGAGTCCCTGAGAGAGTCCCAGAGTCCAAGAGGCAGAGTCCCAGAGGCAGAGTCCCAGAGGCAGAGTCCCAGAGGCAGAGTCCCAGAGGCAGAATCCCAGAGGCAGAGTCCCAGAGGCAGAGTCCCAGAGGCAGAGTCCCAGAGGCAGAGTCCCAGAGGCAGAGCCCCAGAGGAAGAGTCCCAGAGGTAGAGTCCCAGAGGCAGAGTCCCAGAGGCAGAGTCCCAGAGGCAGAGTCCCAGAGGCAGTCCCAGAGGCAGTCCCAGAAGCAGAGTCCCAGAGGCAGAGTCCCAGAGTCCCAGAAGCAGAGTCCCAGAGGCAGAGTCCCAGAGGCAGTCCCAGAGGCAGAGCCAGAGGCAGAGTCCCAGAGGCAGAGTCCCAGAGGCAGAGTCCCAGTCCCAGAGGCAGAGTCCCAGAGGCAGAGTCCCAGAGGCAGAGTCCCAGAGGCAGAGTCCCAGAGGCAGAGTCCCAGAGGCAGAGTCCCAGTCCCAGAGGCAGAGTCCCAGAGGCAGAGTCCCAGAGGCAGAGTCCCAGAGGCAGAGTCCCAGAGGCAGAGTCCCAGAGGCAGAGTCCCAGAGGCAGAGTCCCAGAGGCAGTCCCAGAGGCAGAGTCTCAGAGGCAGAGTCTCAGAGGCAATCCCCCAGAGGCAGAGTCCCAGAGGCAGAGTCCCAGAGGCAGAGTCCCAGAGGCAGAGTCCCAGAGGCAATCCCCCAGAGGCAGAGTCCCAGAGGTAGAGTCCCAGAGGCAGAGTCCCAGAGGCAGAGTCCCAGAGGCAGAGTCCCAGAGGCAGAGTCCCAGAGGCAGAGTCCCAGAGGCAGAGTCCCAGAGGCAGAGTCCCAGAGGCAGAGTCCCAGAGTCCCAGAAGCAGAGTCCCAGAGGCAGAGTCCCAGAGGCAGAGTCCCAGAGGCAGAGTCCCAGAGGCAGAGTCCCAGAGGCAGAGCCAGAGGCAGAGTCCCAGAGGCAGAGTCCCAGAGGTAGAGTCCCAGAGGCAGAGTCCCAGAGGCAGAGTCCCAGAGGCAAAGTCCCAGAGTCCCAGAGGCAGAGTCCCAGAGGCAGAGTCCCAGAGGCAGAGTCTCAGAGGCAGAGTCCCAGAGGCAGAGCCAGAGGCAGAGTCCCAGAGGCAGAGTCCCAGAGGCAGAGTCCCAGAGGCAAGAGTCCCAGAGGCAGAGTCCCAGAGGCAGAGTCCCAGAGGCAGAGTCCCATAGGCAGAGTTTTAGAGGCAGAGTCCCAGAGGCAGAGTCCCAGAGGCAGAGTCCCAGAGGCAGAGTCCCAGAGGCAGAGTCTCAGAGGCAATCCCCCAGAGGGAGAGTCCCAGAGGCAGTCCCAGAGGCATAGTTCCAGAGGCAGAGTCCCAGAGGCAGAGTCCCAGAGGCAGAGTCCCAGAGGCAGAGTCCCAGAGGCAGAGTCCCAGAGGCAGAGTCCCAGAGGCAGAGCCCCAGAGGAAGAGTCCCAGAGGTAGTCCCAGAGGCAGAGTCCCAGAGGCAGAGTCCCAGAGGCAGAGTCCCAGAGGCAGAGTCCCAGAGGCAGAGTCCCAGAGGCAGAGTCCCAGAGGCAGTCCCAGAGGCAGAGCCAGAGGCAGAGTCCCAGAGGCAGAGTCTCAGAGGCAGAGTCCTAGAGGCAGAGTCCCAGAGGCAGAGTCCCAGAGGCAGAGTCCCAGAGGCAGAGCCAGAGGCAGAGTCCCAGAGGCAGAGTCCCAGAGGCAGTCCCAGAGGCAGAGCCAGAGGCAGAGTCCCAGAGGCAGAGTCCCAGAGGCAGAGTCCCAGAGGCAGAGTCCCAGAGGCAGAGTCCCAGAGGCAGAGTCCCAGAGGCAATCCCCCAGAGGCAGTCCCAGAGGCAGAGTCCCAGAGGCAGAGTCCCAGAGGCAGAGTCCCAGAGGCAGAGTCTCAGAGGCAATCCCCCAGAGGCAGAGTCCCAGAGGCAGTCCCAGAGGCATAGTTCCAGAGGCAGAGTCCCAGAGGCAGAGTCCCAGAGGCAGAGTCCCAGAGGCAGAGTCCCAGAGGCAGAGTCCCAGAGGCAGAGTCCCAGAGGCAGAGTCCCAGAGGCAGAGTCCCTGAGAGAGTCCCAGAGGCAGAGTCCCAGAGGCAGAGTCCCAGAGGCAGAGTCCCAGAGGCAGAGTCCCAGAGGCAGAGCCCCAGAGGAGGAGTCCCAGAGGTAGTCCCAGAGGCAGAGTCCCAGAGGCAGAGTCCCAGAGGCAGAGTCCCAGAGGCAGAGTCCTAGAGGCAGAGTCCCAGAGGCAGAGTCCCAGAGGCAGAGTCCCAGAGGCAGAGTCCCAGAGGCAGAGCCAGAGGCAGCGTCCCAGAGGCAGAGTCCCAGAGGCAGAGTCCCAGAGGCAGAGTCCCAGAGGCAGAGTCCCAGAGGCAGAGTCCCAGAGGCAGAGCCAGAGGCAGAGTCCCAGAGGCAGAGTTCCAGAGGCAGAGTCCCAGAGGCAGAGTCCCAGAGGCAGAGCCAGAGGCAGAGTCCCAGAGGCAGAGTCCCAGAGGCAGAGTCCCAGAGGCAGAGCCAGAGGCAGAGTCACAGAGGCAGAGTCCCAGAGGCAGAGTCCCAGAGGCAGAGTCCCAGAGGCAGAGTCCCAGAGGCAGAGCCAGAGGCAGAGTCCCAGAGGCAGAGTCCCAGAAGCAGAGTCCCAGAGGCAGAGTCCCAGAGTCCCAGAGGCAGAGTCCCAGAGGCAGAGTCCCAGAGGCAGAGTCCCAGAGGCAGAGTCCCAGAGGCAGAGTCCCAGAGGCAGAGTCCCAGAGGCAGAGTCCCAGAGGCAGAGTCCCAGTCCCAGAGGCAGAGTCCCAGAGGCAGAGTCCCAGAGGCAGAGTCCCAGAGGCAGAGTCCCAGAGGCAGATTCCCAGAGGCAGAGTCCCAGAGGCAGAGTCCCAGAGGCAGAGTCCCATAGGCAGAGTTTCAGAGGCAGAGTCCCAGAGGCAGAGTCCCAGAGGCAGAGTCCCAGAGGCAGAGTCCCAGAGGCAGAGTCCGAGAGGCAGAGTCCCAGAGGCAGAGTCCCAGAGGCAGAGTCCCAGAGGCAGAGTCCCAGAGGCAGAGTCCCAGAGGCAGAGTCCCAGAGGCAGAGTCTCAGAGGCAATCCCCCAGAGGCAGAGTCCCAGAGGCAGTCCCAGAGGCATAGTTCCAGAGGCAGAGTCCCAGAGGCAGAGTCCCAGAGGCAGAGTCCCAGAGGCAGAGTCCCAGAGGCAGAGTCCCAGAGGCAGAGTCCCAGAAGCAGAGTCCCAGAGGCAGAGTCCCTGAGAGAGTCCCATAGTCCAAGAGGCAGAGTCCCAGAGGCAGAGTCCCAGAGGCAGAGTCCCAGAGGCAGAGTCCCAGAGGCAGAATCCCAGAGGCAGAGTCCCAGAGGCAGAGTCCCAGAGGCAGTCCCAGAGGTAGAGTCCCAGAGGCAGAGCCCCAGAGGAAGAGTCCCAGAGGTAGAGTCCCAGAGGCAGAGTCCCAGAGGCAGAGTCCCAGAGGCAGAGTCCCAGAGGCAGAGTCCCAGAGGCAGAGTCCCAGAGGCAGAGTCCCAGAGGCAGTCCCAGAAGCAGAGTCCCAGAGGCAGAGTCCCAGAGTCCCAGAAGCAGAGTCCCAGAGGCAGAGTCCCAGAGGCAGTCCCAGAGGCAGAGCCAGAGGCAGAGTCCCAGAGGCAGAGTCCCAGAGGCAGAGTCCCAGTCCCAGAGGCAGAGTCCCAGAGGCAGAGTCCCAGAGGCAGATTCCCAGAGGCAGAGTCCCAGAGGCAGAGTCCCAGAGGCAGAGTCCCAGAGGCAGAGTCCCAGAGGCAGAGTCCCAGAGGCAGAGTCCCAGAGGCAGAGTCCCAGAGGCAGAGTCCCAGAGGCAGAGTCCCAGAGGCAGAGTCTCAGAGGCAGTCTCAGAGGCAATCCCCCAGAGGCAGAGTCCCAGAGGCAGAGTCCCAGAGGCAGAGTCCCAGAGGCAGAGTCCCAGAGGCAATCCCCCAGAGGCAGAGTCCCAGAGGTAGAGTCCCAGAGGCAGAGTCCCAGAGGCAGAGTCCCAGAGGCAGAGTCCCAGAGGCAGAGTCCCAGAGGCAGAGTCCCAGAGGCAGAGTCCCAGAGGCAGAGTCCCAGAGGCAGAGTCCCAGAGGCAGAGTCCCAGAGTCCCAGAAGCAGAGTCCCAGAGGCAGAGTCCCAGAGGCAGAGTCCCAGAGGCAGAGTCCCAGAGGCAGAGTCCCAGAGGCAGAGCCAGAGGCAGAGTCCCAGAGGCAGAGTCCCAGAGGTAGAGTCCCAGAGGCAGAGTCCCAGAGGCAGAGTCCCAGAGTCCCAGAGGCAGAGTCCCAGAGGCAGAGTCCCAGAGGCAGAGTCTCAGAGGCAGAGTCCCAGAGGCAGAGCCAGAGGCAGAGTCCCAGAGGCAGAGTCCTAGAGGCAGAGTCCCAGAGGCAAGAGTCCCAGAGGCAGAGTCCCAGAGGCAGAGTCCCAGAGGCAGAGTCCCATAGGCAGAGTTTCAGAGGCAGAGTCCCAGAGGCAGAGTCCCAGAGGCAGAGTCCCAGAAGCAGAGTCCCAGAGGCAGAGTCCCAGAGGCAGAGTCCCAGAGGCAGAGTCTCAGAGGCAATCCCCCAGAGGCAGAGTCCCAGAGGCAGTCCCAGAGGCATAGTTCCAGAGGCAGAGTCCCAGAGGCAGAGTCCCAGAGGCAGAGTCCCAGAGGCAGAGTCCCAGAGGCAGAGTCCCAGAGGCAGAGTCCCAGAGGCAGTCCCAGAGGCAGAGCCTGAGAGAGTCCCAGAGGCAGAGTCCCAGAGGCAGAGTCCCAGAGGCAGAGTCCCAGAGGCAGAGTCCCAGAGGCAGAGCCCCAGAGGAAGAGTCCCAGAGGTAGTCCCAGAGGCAGAGTCCCAGAGGCAGAGTCCCAGAGGCAGAGTCCCAGAGGCAGAATCCCAGAGGCAGAGTCCCAGAGGCAGAGTCCCAGAGGCAGAGTCCCAGAGGCAGAGCCCCAGAGGAAGAGTCCCAGAGGTAGAGTCCCAGAGGCAGAGTCCCAGAGGAAGAGTCCCAGAGGCAGAGTCCCAGAGTCCCAGAGGCAGAGTCGCAGAGTCCCAGAGGCAGAGTCCCAGAGGCAGAGTCCCAGAGGCAGAGTCCCAGAGGCAGAGCCAGAGGCAGAGTCCCAGAGGCAGAGTCCCAGAGGCAGAGTCCCAGAGGCAGAGTCCCAGAGGCAGAGTCCCAGAGGCAGAGTCCCAGAGGCAGAGCCTGAGAGAGTCCCAGAGGCAGAGTCCCAGAGGCAGAGTCCCAGAGGCAGAGTCCCAGAGGCAGAGTCCCAGAGGCAGAGTCCCAGAGGCAGAGTCCCAGAGGCAGAGTCCCAGAGGCAAGAGTCCCAGAGGCAGAGTCCCAGAGGCAGTCCCAGAGGCAGAGTCCCAGAGGCAGAGTCCCAGAGGCAGAGTCCCAGAGGCAGAGTCCCAGAGGCAGAGTCCCAGAAGCAGAGCCAGAGGCAGAGTCCCAGAGTCCCAGAAGCAGTCCCAGAGGCAGAGTCCCAGAGGAAGAGTCCCAGAGGTAGTCCCAGAGGCAGAGTCCCAGAGGCAGAGTCCCAGAGGCAGAGTCCCAGAGTCCCAGAGGCAGAGTCCCAGAGGCAGTCCCAGAGGCAGAGTCCTAGAGGCAGAGTCCCAGAGGCAGAGTCCCAGAGGCAGAGCCAGAGGCAGAGTCCCAGAGGCAGAGTCCCAGAGGCAGAGTCCCAGAGGCAGAGTCCCAGAGGCAGAGTCCCAGAGGCAGAGCCAGAGGCAGAGTCCCAGAGGCAAGAGTCCCAGAGGCAGAGTCCCAGAGGCAGAGTCCCAGAGGCAGAGTCCCATAGGCAGAGTTTCAGAGGCAGAGTCCCAGAGGCAGAGTCCCAGAGGCAGAGTCCCAGAAGCAGAGTCCCAGAGGCAGAGTCCCAGAGGCAGAGTCCCAAAGGCAGAGTCTCAGAGGCAATCCCCCAGAGGCAGAGTCCCAGAGGCAGTCCCAGAGGCAGAGTCCCAGAGGCAGAGTCCCAGAGGCAGAGTCCCAGAGGCAGAGTCCCAGAGGCAGAGTCCCAGAGGCAGAGCCTGAGAGAGTCCCAGAGGCAGAGTCCCAGAGGCAGAGTCCCAGAGGCAGAGTCCCAGAGGCAGAGTCCCAGAGGCAGAGCCCCAGAGGAAGAGTCCCAGAGGTAGTCCCAGAGGCAGAGTCCCAGAGGCAGAGTCCCAGAGGCAGAGTCCCAGAGGCAGAATCCCAGAGGCAGAGTCCCAGAGGCAGAGTCCCAGAGGCAGAGTCCCAGAGGCAGAGCCAGAGGCAGAGTCCCAGAGGCAGAGTCCCAGAGGCAGAGTCCCAGAGGCAGAGTCCCAGAGGCAGAGTCCCAGAGGAAGAGTCCCAGAGGTAGAGTCCCAGAGGCAGAGTCCCAGAGGCAGAGTCCCAGAGGCAGAGTCCCAGAGTCCCAGAGGCAGTCCCAGAGGCAGAGTCCCAGAGGCAGAGTCCCAGAGGCAGAGTCCCAGAGGCAGAGCCCCAGAGGAAGAGTCCCAGAGGTAGAGTCCCAGAGGCAGAGTCCCAGAGGAAGAGTCCCAGAGGCAGAGTCCCAGAGTCCCAGAGGCAGAGTCGCAGAGTCCCAGAGGCAGAGTCCCAGAGGCAGAGTCCCAGAGGCAGAGTCCCAGAGGCAGAGCCAGAGGCAGAGTCCCAGAGGCAGAGTCCCAGAGGCAGAGTCCCAGAGGCAGAGTCCCAGAGGCAGAGTCCCAGAGGCAGAGTCCCAGAGGCAGAGCCAGAGGCAGAGTCCCAGAGGCAGAGTCCCAGAGGCAGAGTCCCAGAGGCAGAGTCCCAGAGGCAGAGTCCCAGAGGCAGAGTCCCAGAGGCAGAGTCCCAGAGGCAAGAGTCCCAGAGGCAGAGTCCCAGAGGCAGTCCCAGAGGCAGAGTCCCAGAGGCAGAGTCCCAGAGGCAGAGTCCCAGAGGCAGAGTCCCAGAGGCAGAGTCCCAGAAGCAGAGCCAGAGGCAGAGTCCCAGAGTCCCAGAAGCAGTCCCAGAGGCAGAGTCCCAGAGGAAGAGTCCCAGAGGTAGTCCCAGAGGCAGAGTCCCAGAGGCAGAGTCCCAGAGGCAGAGTCCCAGAGTCCCAGAGGCAGAGTCCCAGAGGCAGAGTCCCAGAGGCAGAGTCCCAGAGGCAGAGTCCCAGAGGCAGAGCCAGAGGCAGAGTCCCAGAGGCAGAGTCCCAGAGGCAGAGTCCCAGAGGCAGAGTCCCAGAGGCAGAGTCCCAGAGGCAGAGCCAGAGGCAGAGTCCCAGAGGCAGAGTCCCAGAGGCAGAGTACCAGATGCAGAGTCCCAGAGGCAGAGCCAGAGGCAGAGTCCCAGAGGCAGAGTCCCAGAGGCAGAGTCCCAGAGGCAGAGCCAGAGGCAGAGTCCCAGAGGCAGAGTCCCAGAGGCAGAGTCCCAGAGGCAGAGTCCCAGAGGCAGAGTCCCAGAGGCAGAGTCCCAGAGGCAGAGTCCCAAAGGCAGAGTCCCAGAGGTAGAGTCCCAGAGGCAGAGTCCCAGAGGCAGAGTCCCAGAGGCAGAGTCCCAGAGGCAGAATCCCAGTCCCAGAGGTGGAGTCCCAGAGGCAGAGTCCCAGAGGCAGAGTCCCAGAGGCAGAGTCCCAGTCCCAGAGGCAGAGTCCCAGAGGCAGAGTCCCAGAGGCAGAGTCCCAGAGGCAGAGTCCCAGAGGCAGAGTCCCAGAGGCAGAGTCCCAGAGGCAGAGTCCCAGAGGAAGAGTCCCAGAGGTAGAGTCCCAGAGGCAGAGTCCCAGAGGAAGAGTCCCAGAGGCAGAGTCCCAGAGTCCCAGAGGCAGAGTCCCAGAGGCAGAGTCCCAGAGGCAGAGTCCCAGAGGCAGTCCCAGAGGCAGAGTCCCAGAGGCAGAGCCAGAGGCAGAGTCCCAGAGGCAGAGTCCCAGAGGCAGAGTCCCAGAGGCAGAGTCCCAGAGGCAGAGTCCCAGAGGCAGAGCCAGAGGCAGAGTCCCAGAGGCAGAGTCCCAGAGGCAGAGTCCCAGAGGCAGAGTCCCAGAGGCAGAGTCCTAGAGGCAGAGTCTCAGAGGCAATCCCCCAGAGGCAGAGTCCCAGAGGCAGTCCCAGAGGCATAGTTCCAGAGGCAGAGTCCCAGAGGCAGAGTCCCAGAGGCAGAGTCCCAGAGGCAGAGTCCCAGAGGCAGAGTCCCAGAGGCAGAGTCCCAGAGGCAGAGTCCCAGAGGCAGAGTCCCAGAGGCAGAATCCCAGAGGCAGAGTCCCAGAGGCAGAGTCCCAGAGGCAGAGTCCCAGAGGCAGAGTCCCAGAGGCAGAGCCCCAGAGGAAGAGTCCCAGAGGTAGAGTCCCAGAGGCAGAGTCCCAGAGGCAGAGTCCCAGAGGCAGAGTCCCAGAGGCAGAGTCCCAGAGGCAGAGTCCCAGAGGCAGAGTCCCAGAGGCAGTCCCAGAAGCAGAGTCCCAGAGGCAGAGTCCCAGAGTCCCAGAAGCAGAGTCCCAGAGGCAGAGTCCCAGAGGCAGTCCCAGAGGCAGAGCCAGAGGCAGAGTCCCAGAGGCAGAGTCCCAGAGGCAGAGTCCCAGTCCCAGAGGCAGAGTCCCAGAGGCAGAGTCCCAGAGGCAGATTCCCAGAGGCAGAGTCCCAGAGGCAGAGTCCGAGAGGCAGAGTCCCAGAGGCAGAGTCCCTGAGGCAGAGTCCCAGAGGCAGAGTCCCAGAGGCAGAGTCCCAGAGGCAGAGTCCCAGAGGCAGAGTCCCAGAGGCAGAGTCTCAGAGGCAGAGTCTCAGAGGCAATCCCCCAGAGGCAGAGTCCCAGAGGCAGAGTCCCAGAGGCAGAGTCCCAGAGGCAGAGTCCCAGAGGCAATCCCCCAGAGGCAGAGTCCCAGAGGTAGAGTCCCAGAGGCAGAGTCCCAGAGGCAGAGTCCCAGAGGCAGAGTCCCAGAGGCAGAGTCCCAGAGGCAGAGTCCCAGAGGCAGAGGCAGAGTCCCAGAGGCAGTCCCAGAGGCAGAGTCCCAGAGGCAGAGTCCCAGAGGCAGAGTCCCAGAGGCAGAGTCCCAGAGGCAGAGCCAGAGGCAGAGTCCCAGAGGCAGAGTCCCAGAGGCAGAGTCCCAGAGGCAGAGTCCCAGAGGCAGAGTCCCTGAGATAGTCCCAGAGTCCAAGAGGCAGAGTCCCAGAGGCAGAGTCCCAGAGGCAGAGTCCCAGAGTCCCAGAGGCAGAATCCCAGAGGCAGAGTCCCAGAGGCAGAGTCCCAGAGGCAGAGTCCCAGAGGCAGAGTCCCAGAGGCAGAGCCCCAGAGGAAGAGTCCCAGAGGTAGAGTCCCAGAGGCAGAGTCCCAGAGGCAGAGTCCCAGAGGCAGAGTCCCAGAGGCAGAGTCCCAGAGGCAGAGTCCCAGAGGCAGTCCCAGAAGCAGAGTCCCAGAGGCAGAGTCCCAGAGTCCCAGAAGCAGAGTCCCAGAGGCAGAGTCCCAGAGGCAGTCCCAGAGGCAGAGCCAGAGGCAGAGTCCCAGAGGCAGAGTCCCAGAGGCAGAGTCCCAGTCCCAGAGGCAGAGTCCCAGAGGCAGAGTCCCAGAGGCAGATTCCCAGAGGCAGAGTCCCAGAGGCAGAGTCCCAGAGGCAGAGTCCCAGAGGCAGAGTCCCAGAGGCAGAGTCCCAGAGGCAGAGTCCCAGAGGCAGAGTCCCAGAGGCAGAGTCCCAGAGGCAGAGTCCCAGAGGCAGAGTCCCAGAGGCAGAGTCTCAGAGGCAGAGTCTCAGAGGCAATCCCCCAGAGGCAGAGTCCCAGAGGCAGAGTCCCAGAGGCAGAGTCCCAGAGGCAGAGTCCCAGAGGCAATCCCCCAGAGGCAGAGTCCCAGAGGTAGAGTCCCAGAGGCAGAGTCCCAGAGGCAGAGTCCCAGAGGCAGAGTCCCAGAGGCAGAGTCCCAGAGGCAGAGTCCCAGAGGCAGAGTCCCAGAGGCAGAGTCCCAGAGGCAGAGTCCCAGAGGCAGAGTCCCAGAGTCCCAGAAGCAGAGTCCCAGAGGCAGAGTCCCAGAGGCAGAGTCCCAGAGGCAGAGTCCCAGAGGCAGAGTCCCAGAGGCAGAGCCAGAGGCAGAGTCCCAGAGGCAGAGTCCCAGAGGTAGAGTCCCAGAGGCAGAGTCCCAGAGGCAGAGTCCCAGAGGCAGAGTCCCAGAGTCCCAGAGGCAGAGTCCCAGAGGCAGAGTCCCAGAGGCAGAGTCTCAGAGGCAGAGTCCCAGAGGCAGAGCCAGAGGCAGAGTCCCAGAGGCAGAGTCCTAGAGGCAGAGTCCCAGAGGCAAGAGTCCCAGAGGCAGAATCCCAGAGGCAGAGTCCTAGAGGCAGAGTCCCAGAGGCAAGAGTCCCAGAGGCAGAGTCCCAGAGGCAGAGTCCCAGAGGCAGAGTCTCAGAGGCAATCCCCCAGAGGCAGAGTCCCAGAGGCAGTCCCAGAGGCATAGTTCCAGAGGCAGAGTCCCAGAGGCAGAGTCCCAGAGGCAGAGTCCCAGAGGCAGAGTCCCAGAGGCAGAGTCCCAGAGGCAGAGTCCCAGAGGCAGAGTCCCAGAGGCAGAGCCTGAGAGAGTCCCAGAGGCAGAGTCCCAGAGGCAGAGTCCCAGAGGCAGAGTCCCAGAGGCAGAGTCCCAGAGGCAGAGCCCCAGAGGAAGAGTCCCAGAGGTAGTCCCAGAGGCAGAGTCCCAGAGGCAGAGTCCCAGAGGCAGAGTCCCAGAGGCAGAATCCCAGAGGCAGAGTCCCAGAGGCAGAGTCCCAGAGGCAGAGTCCCAGAGGCAGAGCCAGAGGCAGAGTCCCAGAGGCAGAGTCCCAGAGGCAGAGTCCCAGAGGCAGAGTCCCAGAGGCAGAGTCCCAGAGGCAGAGTCCCAGAGGCAGAGCCAGAGGCAGAGTCCCAGAGGCAGAGTCCCAGAGGCAGAGTCCCAGAGGCAGAGTCCCAGAGGCAGAGTCCCAGAGGCAGAGTCCCAGAGGCAGAGTCCCAGAGGCAGAGTCCCAGAGGCAAGAGTCCCAGAGGCAGAGTCCCAGAGGCAGTCCCAGAGGCAGAGTCCCAGAGGCAGAGTCCCAGAGGCAGAGTCCCAGAGGCAGAGTCAAAGAGGCAGAGTCCCAGAAGCAGAGCCAGAGGCAGAGTCCCAGAGTCCCAGAAGCAGTCCCAGAGGCAGAGTCCCAGAGGAAGAGTCCCAGAGGTAGTCCCAGAGGCAGAGTCCCAGAGGCAGAGTCCCAGAGGCAGAGTCCCAGAGTCCCAGAGGCAGAGTCCCAGAGGCAGAGTCCCAGAGGCAGAGTCCCAGAGGCAGAGTCCCAGAGGCAGAGCCAGAGGCAGAGTCCCAGAGGCAGAGTCCCAGAGGCAGAGTCCCAGAGGCAGAGTCCCAGAGGCAGAGTCCCAGAGGCAGAGCCAGAGGCAGAGTCCCAGAGGCAGAGTCCCAGAGGCAGAGTACCAGATGCAGAGTCCCAGAGGCAGAGCCAGAGGCAGAGTCCCAGAGGCAGAGTCCCAGAGGCAGAGTCCCAGAGGCAGAGCCAGAGGCAGAGTCCCAGAGGCAGAGTCCCAGAGGCAGAGTCCCAGAGGCAGAGTCCCAGAGGCAGAGTCCCAGAGGCAGAGTCCCAGAGGCAGAGTCCCAAAGGCAGAGTCCCAGAGGTAGAGTCCCAGAGGCAGAGTCCCAGAGGCAGAGTCCCAGAGGCAGAGTCCCAGAGGCAGAATCCCAGTCCCAGAGGTGGAGTCCCAGAGGCAGAGTCCCAGAGGCAGAGTCCCAGAGGCAGAGTCCCAGTCCCAGAGGCAGAGTCCCAGAGGCAGAGTCCCAGAGGCAGAGTCCCAGAGGCAGAGTCCCAGAGGCAGAGTCCCAGAGGCAGAGTCCCAGAGGCAGAGTCCCAGAGGAAGAGTCCCAGAGGTAGAGTCCCAGAGGCAGAGTCCCAGAGGAAGAGTCCCAGAGGCAGAGTCCCAGAGTCCCAGAGGCAGAGTCCCAGAGGCAGAGTCCCAGAGGCAGAGTCCCAGAGGCAGTCCCAGAGGCAGAGTCCCAGAGGCAGAGCCAGAGGCAGAGTCCCAGAGGCAGAGTCCCAGAGGCAGAGTCCCAGAGGCAGAGTCCCAGAGGCAGAGTCCCAGAGGCAGAGCCAGAGGCAGAGTCCCAGAGGCAGAGTCCCAGAGGCAGAGTCCCAGAGGCAGAGTCCCAGAGGCAGAGTCCTAGAGGCAGAGTCTCAGAGGCAATCCCCCAGAGGCAGAGTCCCAGAGGCAGTCCCAGAGGCATAGTTCCAGAGGCAGAGTCCCAGAGGCAGAGTCCCAGAGGCAGAGTCCCAGAGGCAGAGTCCCAGAGGCAGAGTCCCAGAGGCAGAGTCCCAGAGGCAGAGTCCCAGAGGCAGAGTCCCAGAGGCAGAATCCCAGAGGCAGAGTCCCAGAGGCAGAGTCCCAGAGGCAGAGTCCCAGAGGCAGAGTCCCAGAGGCAGAGCCCCAGAGGAAGAGTCCCAGAGGTAGAGTCCCAGAGGCAGAGTCCCAGAGGCAGAGTCCCAGAGGCAGAGTCCCAGAGGCAGAGTCCCAGAGGCAGAGTCCCAGAGGCAGAGTCCCAGAGGCAGTCCCAGAAGCAGAGTCCCAGAGGCAGAGTCCCAGAGTCCCAGAAGCAGAGTCCCAGAGGCAGAGTCCCAGAGGCAGTCCCAGAGGCAGAGCCAGAGGCAGAGTCCCAGAGGCAGAGTCCCAGAGGCAGAGTCCCAGTCCCAGAGGCAGAGTCCCAGAGGCAGAGTCCCAGAGGCAGATTCCCAGAGGCAGAGTCCCAGAGGCAGAGTCCGAGAGGCAGAGTCCCAGAGGCAGAGTCCCTGAGGCAGAGTCCCAGAGGCAGAGTCCCAGAGGCAGAGTCCCAGAGGCAGAGTCCCAGAGGCAGAGTCCCAGAGGCAGAGTCTCAGAGGCAGAGTCTCAGAGGCAATCCCCCAGAGGCAGAGTCCCAGAGGCAGAGTCCCAGAGGCAGTCCCAGAGGCAGAGTCCCAGAGGCAATCCCCCAGAGGCAGAGTCCCAGAGGTAGAGTCCCAGAGGCAGAGTCCCAGAGGCAGAGTCCCAGAGGCAGAGTCCCAGAGGCAGAGTCCCAGAGGCAGAGTCCCAGAGGCAGAGGCAGAGTCCCAGAGGCAGTCCCAGAGGCAGAGTCCCAGAGGCAGAGTCCCAGAGGCAGAGTCCCAGAGGCAGAGTCCCAGAGGCAGAGCCAGAGGCAGAGTCCCAGAGGCAGAGTCCCAGAGGCAGAGTCCCAGAGGCAGAGTCCCAGAGGCAGAGTCCCTGAGATAGTCCCAGAGTCCAAGAGGCAGAGTCCCAGAGGCAGAGTCCCAGAGGCAGAGTCCCAGAGTCCCAGAGGCAGAATCCCAGAGGCAGAGTCCCAGAGGCAGAGTCCCAGAGGCAGAGTCCCAGAGGCAGAGTCCCAGAGGCAGAGCCCCAGAGGAAGAGTCCCAGAGGTAGAGTCCCAGAGGCAGAGTCCCAGAGGCAGAGTCCCAGAGGCAGAGTCCCAGAGGCAGAGTCCCAGAGGCAGAGTCCCAGAGGCAGTCCCAGAAGCAGAGTCCCAGAGGCAGAGTCCCAGAGTCCCAGAAGCAGAGTCCCAGAGGCAGAGTCCCAGAGGCAGTCCCAGAGGCAGAGCCAGAGGCAGAGTCCCAGAGGCAGAGTCCCAGAGGCAGAGTCCCAGTCCCAGAGGCAGAGTCCCAGAGGCAGAGTCCCAGAGGCAGATTCCCAGAGGCAGAGTCCCAGAGGCAGAGTCCCAGAGGCAGAGTCCCAGAGGCAGAGTCCCAGAGGCAGAGTCCCAGAGGCAGAGTCCCAGAGGCAGAGTCCCAGAGGCAGAGTCCCAGAGGCAGAGTCCCAGAGGCAGAGTCCCAGAGGCAGAGTCTCAGAGGCAGAGTCTCAGAGGCAATCCCCCAGAGGCAGAGTCCCAGAGGCAGAGTCCCAGAGGCAGAGTCCCAGAGGCAGAGTCCCAGAGGCAATCCCCCAGAGGCAGAGTCCCAGAGGTAGAGTCCCAGAGGCAGAGTCCCAGAGGCAGAGTCCCAGAGGCAGAGTCCCAGAGGCAGAGTCCCAGAGGCAGAGTCCCAGAGGCAGAGTCCCAGAGGCAGAGTCCCAGAGGCAGAGTCCCAGAGGCAGAGTCCCAGAGTCCCAGAAGCAGAGTCCCAGAGGCAGAGTCCCAGAGGCAGAGTCCCAGAGGCAGAGTCCCAGAGGCAGAGTCCCAGAGGCAGAGCCAGAGGCAGAGTCCCAGAGGCAGAGTCCCAGAGGTAGAGTCCCAGAGGCAGAGTCCCAGAGGCAGAGTCCCAGAGGCAGAGTCCCAGAGTCCCAGAGGCAGAGTCCCAGAGGCAGAGTCCCAGAGGCAGAGTCTCAGAGGCAGAGTCCCAGAGGCAGAGCCAGAGGCAGAGTCCCAGAGGCAGAGTCCTAGAGGCAGAGTCCCAGAGGCAAGAGTCCCAGAGGCAGAGTCCCAGAGGCAGAGTCCTAGAGGCAGAGTCCCAGAGGCAAGAGTCCCAGAGGCAGAGTCCCAGAGGCAGAGTCCCAGAGGCAGAGTCTCAGAGGCAATCCCCCAGAGGCAGAGTCCCAGAGGCAGTCCCAGAGGCATAGTTCCAGAGGCAGAGTCCCAGAGGCAGAGTCCCAGAGGCAGAGTCCCAGAGGCAGAGTCCCAGAGGCAGAGTCCCAGAGGCAGAGTCCCAGAGGCAGAGTCCCAGAGGCAGAGCCTGAGAGAGTCCCAGAGGCAGAGTCCCAGAGGCAGAGTCCCAGAGGCAGAGTCCCAGAGGCAGAGTCCCAGAGGCAGAGCCCCAGAGGAAGAGTCCCAGAGGTAGTCCCAGAGGCAGAGTCCCAGAGGCAGAGTCCCAGAGGCAGAGTCCCAGAGGCAGAATCCCAGAGGCAGAGTCCCAGAGGCAGAGTCCCAGAGGCAGAGTCCCAGAGGCAGAGCCAGAGGCAGAGTCCCAGAGGCAGAGTCCCAGAGGCAGAGTCCCAGAGGCAGAGTCCCAGAGGCAGAGTCCCAGAGGCAGAGTCCCAGAGGCAGAGCCAGAGGCAGAGTCCCAGAGGCAGAGTCCCAGAGGCAGAGTCCCAGAGGCAGAGCCAGAGGCAGAGTCCCAGAGGCAGAGTCCCAGAGGCAGAGTCCCAGAGGCAGAGTCCCAGGGGCAGAGTCCCAGAGGCAGAGTCCCAGAGGCAGAGTCCCAGAGGCAATCCCCCAGAGGCAGAGTCCCAGAGGCAGAGTCCCAGAGGCAGAGTCCCAGAGGCAGAGTCCCAGAGGCAGAGTCCCTGAGAGAGTCCCATAGACAGAGTTTCAGAGGCAGAGTCCCAGAGGCAGAGTCCCAGAAGCAGAGTCCCAGAGGCAGAGTCCCAGAGGCAGAGTCCCAGAGGCAGAGTCCCAGAGGCAGAGTCCCAGAGTCCCAGAAGCAGAGTCCCAGAGGCAGAGTCCCAGAGGCAGAGTCCCAGAGGCAGAGTCCCAGAGGCAGAGTCCCAGAGGCAGAGCCAGAGGCAGAGTCCCAGAGGCAGAGTCCCAGAGGCAGAGTCCCAGAGGCAGAGTCCCAGAGGCAGAGTCCCAGAGGCAGAGCCAGAGGCAGAGTCCCAGAGGCAGAGTCCCAGAAGCAGAGTCCCAGAGGCAGAGTCCCAGAGTCCCAGAGGCAGAGTCCCAGGCAGAGTCCCAGAGGCAGAGTCCCAGAGGCAGAGTCCCAGAGGCAGAGTCCCAGAGGCAGAGTCCCAGAGGCAGAGTCCCAGAGGCAGAGTCCCAGAGGCAGAGTCCCAGTCCCAGAGGCAGAGTCCCAGAGGCAGAGTCCCAGAGGCAGAGTCCCAGAGGCAGAGTCCCAGAGGCAGATTCCCAGAGGCAGAGTCCCAGAGGCAGAGTCCCAGAGGCAGAGTCCCATAGGCAGAGTTTCAGAGGCAGTCCCAGAGGCAGAGTCCCAGAGGCAGAGTCCCAGAGGCAGAGTCCCAGAGGCAGAGTCCCAGAGGCAGAGTCCGAGAGGCAGAGTCCCAGAGGCAGAGTCCCAGAGGCAGAGTCCCAGAGGCAGAGTCCCAGAGGCAGAGTCCCAGAGGCAGAGTCCCAGAGGCAGAGTCTCAGAGGCAATCCCCCAGAGGCAGAGTCCCAGAGGCAGTCCCAGAAGCATAGTTCCAGAGGCAGAGTCCCAGAGGCAGAGTCCCAGAGGCAGAGTCCCAGAGGCAGAGTCCCAGAGGCAGAGTCCCAGAGGCAGAGTCCCAGAGGCAGAGTCCCAGAGGCAGAGTCCCTGAGAGAGTCCCAGAGTCCAAGAGGCAGAGTCCCAGAGGCAGAGTCCCAGAGGCAGAGTCCCAGAGGCAGAGTCCCAGAGGCAGAGTCCCAGAGGCAGAGTCCCAGAGGCAGAGTCCCAGAGGCAGAGTCCCAGAGGCAGAGCCCCAGAGGAAGAGTCCCAGAGGTAGAGTCCCAGAGGCAGAGTCCCAGAGGCAGAGTCCCAGAGGCAGTCCCAGAGGCAGAGTCCCAGAGGCAGAGTCCCAGAGGCAGAGTCCCAGAGGCAGTCCCAGAAGCAGAGTCCCAGAGGCAGAGTCCCAGAGTCCCAGAAGCAGAGTCCCAGAAGCAGAGTCCCAGAGGCAGTCCCAGAGGCAGAGCCAGAGGCAGAGTCCCAGAGGCAGAGTCCCAGAGGCAGAGTCCCAGTCCCAGAGGCAGAGTCCCAGAGGCAGTGTCCCAGAGGCAGAGTCCCAGAGGCAGAGTCCCAGAGGCAGAGTCCCAGAGGCAGAGTCCCAGTCCCAGAGGCAGAGTCCCAGAGGCAGAGTCCCAGAGGCAGAGTCCCAGAGGCAGAGTCCCAGAGGCAGAGTCCCAGAGTCCCAGAAGCAAAGTCCCAGAGGCAGAGTCCCAGAGGCAGAGTCCCAGAGGCAGAGTCCCAGAGGCAGAGTCCCAGAGGCAGAGCCAGAGGCAGAGTCCCAGAGGCAGAGTCCCAGAGGTAGAGTCCCAGAGGCAGAGTCCCAGAGGCAGAGTCCCAGAGGCAGAGTCCCAGAGTCCCAGAGGCAGAGTCCCAGAGGCAGAGTCCCAGAGGCAGAGTCTCAGAGGCAGAGTCCCAGAGGCAGAGCCAGAGGCAGAGTCCCAGAGGCAGAGTCCCAGAGGCAGAGTCCCAGAGGCAAGAGTCCCAGAGGCAGAGTCCCAGAGGCAGAGTCCCAGAGGCAGAGTCCCATAGGCAGAGTTTCAGAGGCAGAGTCCCAGAGGCAGAGTCCCAGAGGCAGAGTCCCAGAGGCAGAGTCCCAGAGGCAGAGTCCCAGAGGCAGAGTCCCAGAGGCAGAGTCTCAGAGGCAATCCCCCAGAGGCAGAGTCCCAGAGGCAGTCCCAGAGGCATAGTTCCAGAGGCAGAGTCCCAGAGGCAGAGTCCCAGAGGCA
This sequence comes from Ariolimax columbianus, assembly GCA_036924085.1. Classification (NCBI taxonomy): domain Eukaryota; kingdom Metazoa; phylum Mollusca; class Gastropoda; order Stylommatophora; family Arionidae; genus Ariolimax; species Ariolimax columbianus. The sequence goes on from JAVGWX010000126.1 coordinate 100,158, forward strand.
GAGTCCCAGAGGCAGAGTCCCAGAGGCAGAGTCCCAGAGGCAGAGCCTGAGAGAGTCCCAGAGGCAGAGTCCCAGAGGCAGAGTCCCAGAGACAGAGTCCCAGAGGCAGAGTCCCAGAGGCAGAGCCCCAGAGGAAGAGTCCCAGAGGTAGTCCCAGAGGCAGAGTTCCAGAGGCAGAGTCCCAGAGGCAGAGTCCCAGAGGCAGAATCCCAGAGGCAGAGTCCCAGAGGCAGAGTCCCAGAGGCAGAGTCCCAGAGGCAGAGCCAGAGGCAGAGTCCCAGAGGCAGAGTCCCAGAGGCAGAGTCCCAGAGGCAGAGTCCCAGAGGCAGAGTCCCAGAGGCAGAGTCCCAGAGGCAGAGTCCCAGAGGCAGAGCCAGAGGCAGAGTCCCAGAGGCAGAGTCCCAGAGGCAGAGTCCCAGAGGCAGAGCCAGAGGCAGAGTCCCAGAGGCAGAGTCCCAGAGGCAGAGTCCCAGAGGCAGAGTCCCAGGGGCAGAGTCCCAGAGGCAGAGTCCCAGAGGCAGAGTCCCAGAGGCAATCCCCCAGAGGCAGAGTCCCAGAGGCAGAGTCCCAGAGGCAGAGTCCCAGAGGCAGAGTTTCAGAGGCAGAGTCTCAGAGGCAGAGTCCCAGAGGCAGAGCCAGAGGCAGAGTCCCAGAGGTAGAGTCCCAGAGGCAGAGTCCCAGAGGCAGAGTCCCAGAGGCAGAGTCCCAGAGGCAGAGTCCCAGAGGCAGAGTCCCAGAGGCAGAGACCCAGAGGCAGAGTCCCAGAGGCAGAGTCCCAGAGGCAGAGTTTCAGAGGCAGAGTCCCAGAGGCAGAGTCCCAGAGGCAGAGTCCCAGAGGCAGAGTCCCAGAGGCAGAGTTCCAGAGGCAGAGTCCCAGAGGCAGAGTCTCAGAGGCAATCCCCCAGAGGCAGAGTCCCAGAGGCAGTCCCAGAGGCATAGTTCCAGAGGCAGAGTCCCAGAGGCAGAGTCCCAGAGGCAGAGTCCCAGAGGCAGAGTCCCAGAGGCAGAGTCCCAGAGGCAGAGTCCCAGAGGCAGAGCCTGAGAGAGTCCCAGAGGCAGAGTCCCAGAGGCAGAGTCCCAGAGGCAGAGTCCCAGAGGCAGAGTCCCAGAGGCAGAGCCCCAGAGGAAGAGTCCCAGAGGTAGTCCCAGAGGCAGAGTCCCAGAGGCAGAGTCCCAGAGGCAGAGTCCCAGAGGCAGAATCCCAGAGGCAGAGTCCCAGAGGCAGAGTCCCAGAGGCAGAGTCCCAGAGGCAGAGCCAGAGGCAGAGTCCCAGAGGCAGAGTCCCAGAGGCAGAGTCCCAGAGGCAGAGTCCCAGAGGCAGAGTCCCAGAGGCAGAGTCCCAGAGGCAGAGCCAGAGGCAGAGTCCCAGAGGCAGAGTCCCAGAGGCAGAGTCCCAGAGGCAGAGCCAGAGGCAGAGTCCCAGAGGCAGAGTCCCAGAGGCAGAGTCCCAGAGGCAGAGTCCCAGGGGCAGAGTCCCAGAGGCAGAGTCCCAGAGGCAGAGTCCCAGAGGCAATCCCCCAGAGGCAGAGTCCCAGAGGCAGAGTCCCAGAGGCAGAGTCCCAGAGGCAGAGTCCCAGAGGCAGAGTCCCAGAGGCAGAGTCCCTGAGAGAGTCCCATAGACAGAGTTTCAGAGGCAGAGTCCCAGAGGCAGAGTCCCAGAAGCAGAGTCCCAGAGGCAGAGTCCCAGAGGCAGAGTCCCGGAGTCCCAGAAGCAGAGTCCCAGAGGCAGAGTCCCAGAGGCAGAGTCCCAGAGGCAGAGTCCCAGAGGCAGAGTCCCAGAGGCAGAGCCAGAGGCAGAGTCCCAGAGGCAGAGTCCCAGAGGCAGAGTCCCAGAGGCAGAGTCCCAGAGGCAGAGTCCTAGAGGCAGAGCCAGAGGCAGAGTCCCAGAGGCAGAGTCCCAGAAGCAGAGTCCCAGAGGCAGAGTCCCAGAGTCCCAGAGGCAGAGTCCCAGGCAGAGTCCCAGAGGCAGAGTCCCAGAGGCAGAGTCCCAGAGGCAGAGTCCCAGAGGCAGAGTCCCAGAGGCAGAGTCCCAGAGGCAGAGTCCCAGAGGCAGAGTCCCAGTCCCAGAGGCAGAGTCCCAGAGGCAGAGTCCCAGAGGCAGAGTCCCAGAGGCAGAGTCCCAGAGGCAGATTCCCAGAGGCAGAGTCCCAGAGGCAGAGTCCCAGAGGCAGAGTCCCATAGGCAGAGTTTCAGAGGCAGTCCCAGAGGCAGAGTCCCAGAGGCAGAGTCCCAGAGGCAGAGTCCCAGAGGCAGAGTCCCAGAGGCAGAGTCCGAGAGGCAGAGTCCCAGAGGCAGACTCCCAGAGGCAGAGTCCCAGAGGCAGAGTCCCAGAGGCAGAGTCCCAGAGGCAGAGTCCCAGAGGCAGAGTCTCAGAGGCAATCCTCCAGAGGCAGAGTCCCAGAGGCAGTCCCAGAAGCATAGTTCCAGAGGCAGAGTCCCAGAGGCAGTCCCAGAGGCAGAGTCCCAGAGGCAGAGTCCCAGAGGCAGAGTCCCAGAGGCAGAGTCACAGAGGCAGAGTCCCTGAGTCCCAGAGTCCAAGAGGCAGAGTCCCAGAGGCAGAGTCCCAGAGGCAGAGTCCCAGAGGCAGAGTCCCAGAGGCAGAGTCCCAGAGGCAGAGTCCCAGAGGCAGAGTCCCAGAGGCAGAGCCCCAGAGGAAGAGTCCCAGAGGTAGAGTCCCAGAGGCAGAGTCCCAGAGGCAGAGTCCCAGAGGCAGAGTCCCAGAGGCAGAGTCCCAGAGGCAGAGTCCCAGAGGCAGAGTCCCAGAGGCAGTCCCAGAAGCAGAGTCCCAGAGGCAGAGTCCCAGAGTCCCAGAAGCAGAGTCCCAGAGGCAGAGTCCCAGAGGCAGTCCCAGAGGCAGAGCCAGAGGCAGAGTCCCAGAGGCAGAGTCCCAGAGGCAGAGTCCCAGTCCCAGAGGCAGAGTCCCAGAGGCAGTGTCCCAGAGGCAGAGTCCCAGAGGCAGAGTCCCAGAGGCAGAGTCCCAGAGGCAGAGTCCCAGTCCCAGAGGCAGAGTCCCAGAGGCAGAGTCCCAGAGGCAGAGTCCCAGAGGCAGAGTCCCAGAGGCAGAGTCCCAGAGTCCCAGAAGCAAAGTCCCAGAGGCAGAGTCCCAGAGGCAGAGTCCCAGAGGCAGAGTCCCAGAGGCAGAGTCCCAGAGGCAGAGCCAGAGGCAGAGTCCCAGAGGCAGAGTCCCAGAGGTAGAGTCCCAGAGGCAGAGTCCCAGAGGCAGAGTCCCAGAGGCAGAGTCCCAGAGTCCCAGAGGCAGAGTCCCAGAGGCAGAGTCCCAGAGGCAGAGTCTCAGAGGCAGAGTCCCAGAGGCAGAGCCAGAGGCAGAGTCCCAGAGGCAGAGTCCCAGAGGCAGAGTCCCAGAGGCAAGAGTCCCAGAGGCAGAGTCCCAGAGGCAGAGTCCCAGAGGCAGAGTCCCATAGGCAGAGTTTCAGAGGCAGAGTCCCAGAGGCAGAGTCCCAGAGGCAGAGTCCCAGAGGCAGAGTCCCAGAGGCAGAGTCCCAGAGGCAGAGTCCCAGAGGCAGAGTCTCAGAGGCAATCCCCCAGAGGCAGAGTCCCAGAGGCAGTCCCAGAGGCATAGTTCCAGAGGCAGAGTCCCAGAGGCAGAGTCCCAGAGGCAGAGTCCCAGAGGCAGAGTCCCAGAGGCAGAGTCCCAGAGGCAGAGTCCCAGAGGCAGAGCCTGAGAGAGTCCCAGAGGCAGAGTCCCAGAGGCAGAGTCCCAGAGGCAGAGTCCCAGAGGCAGAGTCCCAGAGGCAGAGCCCCAGAGGAAGAGTCCCAGAGGTAGTCCCAGAGGCAGAGTCCCAGAGGCAGAGTCCCAGAGGCAGAGTCCCAGAGGCAGAATCCCAGAGGCAGAGTCCCAGAGGCAGAGTCCCAGAGGCAGAGTCCCAGAGGCAGAGCCAGAGGCAGAGTCCCAGAGGCAGAGTCCCAGAGGCAGAGTCCCAGAGGCAGAGTCCCAGAGGCAGAGTCCCAGAGGCAGAGTCCCAGAGGCAGAGCCAGAGGCAGAGTATCAGAGGCAGAGTCCCAGAGGCAGAGTCCCAGAGGCAGAGCCAGAGGCAGAGTCCCAGAGGCAGAGTCCCAGAGGCAGAGTCCCAGAGGCAGAGTCCCAGGGGCAGAGTCCCAGAGGCAGAGTCCCAGAGGCAATCCCCCAGAGGCAGAGTCCCAGAGGCAGAGTCCCAGAGGCAGAGTCCCAGAGGCAGAGTCCCAGAGGCAGAGTCCCTGAGAGAGTCCCATAGGCAGAGTTTCAGAGGCAGAGTCCCAGAGGCAGAGTCCCAGAAGCAGAGTCCCAGAGGCAGAGTCCCAGAGGCAGAGTCCCAGAGGCAGAGTCCCAGAAGCAGAGTCCCAGAGTCCCAGAAGCAGAGTCCCAGAGGCAGAGTCCCAGAGGCAGAGTCCCAGAGGCAGAGTCCCAGAGGCAGAGTCCCAGAGGCAGAGCCAGAGGCAGAGTCCCAGAGGCAGAGTCCCAGAGGCAGAGTCCCAGAGGCAGAGTCCCAGAGGCAGAGTCCCAGAGGCAGAGCCAGAGGCAGAGTCCCAGAGGCAGAGTCCCAGAAGCAGAGTCCCAGAGGCAGAGTCCCAGAGTCCCAGAGGCAGAGTCCCAGGCAGAGTCCCAGAGGCAGAGTCCCAGAGGCAGAGTCCCAGAGGCAGAGTCCCAGAGGCAGAGTCCCAGAGGCAGAGTCCCAGAGGCAGAGTCCCAGAGGCAGAGTCCCAGTCCCAGAGGCAGAGTCCCAGAGGCAGAGTCCCAGAGGCAGAGTCCCAGAGGCAGAGTCCCAGAGGCAGATTCCCAGAGGCAGAGTCCCAGAGGCAGAGTCCCAGAGGCAGAGTCCCATAGGCAGAGTTTCAGAGGCAGTCCCAGAGGCAGAGTCCCAGAGGCAGAGTCCCAGAGGCAGAGTCCCAGAGGCAGAGTCCCAGAGGCAGAGTCCGAGAGGCAGAGTCCCAGAGGCAGAGTCCCAGAGGCAGAGTCCCAGAGGCAGAGTCCCAGAGGCAGAGTCCCAGAGGCAGAGTCTCAGAGGCAATCCCCCAGAGGCAGAGTCCCAGAGGCAGTCCCAGAGGCATAGTTCCAGAGACAGAGTCCCAGAGGCAGAGTCCCAGAGGCAGAGTCCCAGAGGCAGAGTCCCAGAGGCAGAGTCCCAGAGGCAGAGTCCCAGAGGCAGAGTCCCAGAGGCAGAGTCCCTGAGAGAGTCCCAGAGTCCAAGAGGCAGAGTCCCAGAGGCAGAGTCCCAGAGGCAGAGTCCCAGAGGCAGAGTCCCAGAGGCAGAGTCCCAGAGGCAGAGTCCCAGAGGCAGAGTCCCAGAGGCAGAGTCCCAGAGGCAGAGTCCCAGAGGCAGAGTCCCGGAGTCCCAGAAGCAGAGTCCCAGAGGCAGAGTCCCAGAGGCAGAGTCCCAGAGGCAGAGTCCCAGAGGCAGAGTCCCAGAGGCAGAGCCAGAGGCAGAGTCCCAAAGGCAGAGTCCCAGAGGCAGAGTCCCAGAGGCAGAGTCCCAGAGGCAGAGTCCTAGAGGCAGAGCCAGAGGCAGAGTCCCAGAGGCAGAGTCCCAGAAGCAGAGTCCCAGAGGCAGAGTCCCAGAGTCCCAGAGGCAGAGTCCCAGGCAGAGTCCCAGAGGCAGAGTCCCAGAGGCAGAGTCCCAGAGGCAGAGTCCCAGAGGCAGAGTCCCAGAGGCAGAGTCCCAGAGGCAGAGTCCCAGAGGCAGAGTCCCAGTCCCAGAGGCAGAGTCCCAGAGGCAGAGTCCCAGAGGCAGAGTCCCAGAGGCAGAGTCCCAGAGGCAGATTCCCAGAGGCAGAGTCCCAGAGGCAGAGTCCCAGAGGCAGAGTCCCATAGGCAGAGTTTCAGAGGCAGTCCCAGAGGCAGAGTCCCAGAGGCAGAGTCCCAGAGGCAGAGTCCCAGAGGCAGAGTCCCAGAGGCAGAGTCCGAGAGGCAGAGTCCCAGAGGCAGACTCCCAGAGGCAGAGTCCCAGAGGCAGAGTCCCAGAGGCAGAGTCCCAGAGGCAGAGTCCCAGAGGCAGAGTCTCAGAGGCAATCCCCCAGAGGCAGAGTCCCAGAGGCAGTCCCAGAAGCATAGTTCCAGAGGCAGAGTCCCAGAGGCAGTCCCAGAGGCAGAGTCCCAGAGGCAGAGTCCCAGAGGCAGAGTCCCAGAGGCAGAGTCCCAGAGGCAGAGTCCCAGAGGCAGAGTCCCTGAGTCCCAGAGTCCAAGAGGCAGAGTCCCAGAGGCAGAGTCCCAGAGGCAGAGTCCCAGAGGCAGAGTCCCAGAGGCAGAGTCCCAGAGGCAGAGTCCCAGAGGCAGAGTCCCAGAGGCAGAGTCCCAGAGGCAGAGCCCCAGAGGAAGAGTCCCAGAGGTAGAGTCCCAGAGGCAGAGTCCCAGAGGCAGAGTCCCAGAGGCAGAGTCCCAGAGGCAGAGTCCCAGAGGCAGAGTCCCAGAGGCAGAGTCCCAGAGGCAGTCCCAGAAGCAGAGTCCCAGAGGCAGAGTCCCAGAGTCCCAGAAGCAGAGTCCCAGAGGCAGAGTCCCAGAGGCAGTCCCAGAGGCAGAGCCAGAGGCAGAGTCCCAGAGGCAGAGTCCCAGAGGCAGAGTCCCAGTCCCAGAGGCAGAGTCCCAGAGGCAGTGTCCCAGAGGCAGAGTCCCAGAGGCAGAGTCCCAGAGGCAGAGTCCCAGAGGCAGAGTCCCAGTCCCAGAGGCAGAGTCCCAGAGGCAGAGTCCCAGAGGCAGAGTCCCAGAGGCAGAGTCCCAGAGGCAGAGTCCCAGAGTCCCAGAAGCAAAGTCCCAGAGGCAGAGTCCCAGAGGCAGAGTCCCAGAGGCAGAGTCCCAGAGGCAGAGTCCCAGAGGCAGAGCCAGAGGCAGAGTCCCAGAGGCAGAGTCCCAGAGGTAGAGTCCCAGAGGCAGAGTCCCAGAGGCAGAGTCCCAGAGGCAGAGTCCCAGAGTCCCAGAGGCAGAGTCCCAGAGGCAGAGTCCCAGAGGCAGAGTCTCAGAGGCAGAGTCCCAGAGGCAGAGCCAGAGGCAGAGTCCCAGAGGCAGAGTCCCAGAGGCAGAGTCCCAGAGGCAAGAGTCCCAGAGGCAGAGTCCCAGAGGCAGAGTCCCAGAGGCAGAGTCCCATAGGCAGAGTTTCAGAGGCAGAGTCCCAGAGGCAGAGTCCCAGAGGCAGAGTCCCAGAGGCAGAGTCCCAGAGGCAGAGTCCCAGAGGCAGAGTCCCAGAGGCAGAGTCTCAGAGGCAATCCCCCAGAGGCAGAGTCCCAGAGGCAGTCCCAGAGGCATAGTTCCAGAGGCAGAGTCCCAGAGGCAGAGTCCCAGAGGCAGAGTCCCAGAGGCAGAGTCCCAGAGGCAGAGTCCCAGAGGCAGAGTCCCAGAGGCAGAGCCTGAGAGAGTCCCAGAGGCAGAGTCCCAGAGGCAGAGTCCCAGAGGCAGAGTCCCAGAGGCAGAGTCCCAGAGGCAGAGCCCCAGAGGAAGAGTCCCAGAGGTAGTCCCAGAGGCAGAGTCCCAGAGGCAGAGTCCCAGAGGCAGAGTCCCAGAGGCAGAATCCCAGAGGCAGAGTCCCAGAGGCAGAGTCCCAGAGGCAGAGTCCCAGAGGCAGAGCCAGAGGCAGAGTCCCAGAGGCAGAGTCCCAGAGGCAGAGTCCCAGAGGCAGAGTCCCAGAGGCAGAGTCCCAGAGGCAGAGTCCCAGAGGCAGAGCCAGAGGCAGAGTCCCAGAGGCAGAGTCCCAGAGGCAGAGTCCCAGAGGCAGAGCCAGAGGCAGAGTCCCAGAGGCAGAGTCCCAGAGGCAGAGTCCCAGAGGCAGAGTCCCAGGGGCAGAGTCCCAGAGGCAGAGTCCCAGAGGCAATCCCCCAGAGGCAGAGTCCCAGAGGCAGAGTCCCAGAGGCAGAGTCCCAGAGGCAGAGTCCCAGAGGCAGAGTCCCTGAGAGAGTCCCATAGGCAGAGTTTCAGAGGCAGAGTCCCAGAGGCAGAGTCCCAGAAGCAGAGTCCCAGAGGCAGAGTCCCAGAGGCAGAGTCCCAGAGGCAGAGTCCCAGAAGCAGAGTCCCAGAGTCCCAGAAGCAGAGTCCCAGAGGCAGAGTCCCAGAGGCAGAGTCCCAGAGGCAGAGTCCCAGAGGCAGAGTCCCAGAGGCAGAGCCAGAGGCAGAGTCCCAGAGGCAGAGTCCCAGAGGCAGAGTCCCAGAGGCAGAGTCCCAGAGGCAGAGTCCCAGAGGCAGAGCCAGAGGCAGAGTCCCAGAGGCAGAGTCCCAGTCCCAGAGGCAGAGTCCCAGAGGCAGAGTCCCAGAGGCAGAGTCCCAGAGGCAGAGTCCCAGAGGCAGATTCCCAGAGGCAGAGTCCCAGAGGCAGAGTCCCAGAGGCAGAGTCCCATAGGCAGAGTTTCAGAGGCAGTCCCAGAGGCAGAGTCCCAGAGGCAGAGTCCCAGAGGCAGAGTCCCAGAGGCAGAGTCCCAGAGGCAGAGTCCGAGAGGCAGAGTCCCAGAGGCAGAGTCCCAGAGGCAGAGTCCCAGAGGCAGAGTCCCAGAGGCAGAGTCCCAGAGGCAGAGTCCCAGAGGCAGAGTCTCAGAGGCAATCCCCCAGAGGCAGAGTCCCAGAGGCAGTCCCAGAGGCATAGTTCCAGAGACAGAGTCCCAGAGGCAGAGTCCCAGAGGCAGAGTCCCAGAGGCAGAGTCCCAGAGGCAGAGTCCCAGAGGCAGAGTCCCAGAGGCAGAGTCCCAGAGGCAGAGTCCCTGAGAGAGTCCCAGAGTCCAAGAGGCAGAGTCCCAGAGGCAGAGTCCCAGAGGCAGAGTCCCAGAGGCAGAGTCCCAGAGGCAGAGTCCCAGAGGCAGAGTCCCAGAGGCAGAGTCCCAGAGGCAGAGTCCCAGAGGCAGAGTCCCAGAGGCAGAGTCCCGGAGTCCCAGAAGCAGAGTCCCAGAGGCAGAGTCCCAGAGGCAGAGTCCCAGAGGCAGAGTCCCAGAGGCAGAGTCCCAGAGGCAGAGCCAGAGGCAGAGTCCCAAAGGCAGAGTCCCAGAGGCAGAGTCCCAGAGGCAGAGTCCCAGAGGCAGAGTCCTAGAGGCAGAGCCAGAGGCAGAGTCCCAGAGGCAGAGTCCCAGAAGCAGAGTCCCAGAGGCAGAGTCCCAGAGTCCCAGAGGCAGAGTCCCAGGCAGAGTCCCAGAGGCAGAGTCCCAGAGGCAGAGTCCCAGAGGCAGAGTCCCAGAGGCAGAGTCCCAGAGGCAGAGTCCCAGAGGCAGAGTCCCAGAGGCAGAGTCCCAGTCCCAGAGGCAGAGTCCCAGAGGCAGAGTCCCAGAGGCAGAGTCCCAGAGGCAGAGTCCCAGAGGCAGATTCCCAGAGGCAGAGTCCCAGAGGCAGAGTCCCAGAGGCAGAGTCCCATAGGCAGAGTTTCAGAGGCAGTCCCAGAGGCAGAGTCCCAGAGGCAGAGTCCCAGAGGCAGAGTCCCAGAGGCAGAGTCCCAGAGGCAGAGTCCGAGAGGCAGAGTCCCAGAGGCAGACTCCCAGAGGCAGAGTCCCAGAGGCAGAGTCCCAGAGGCAGAGTCCCAGAGGCAGAGTCCCAGAGGCAGAGTCTCAGAGGCAATCCCCCAGAGGCAGAGTCCCAGAGGCAGTCCCAGAAGCATAGTTCCAGAGGCAGAGTCCCAGAGGCAGTCCCAGAGGCAGAGTCCCAGAGGCAGAGTCCCAGAGGCAGAGTCCCAGAGGCAGAGTCCCAGAGGCAGAGTCCCAGAGGCAGAGTCCCTGAGTCCCAGAGTCCAAGAGGCAGAGTCCCAGAGGCAGAGTCCCAGAGGCAGAGTCCCAGAGGCAGAGTCCCAGAGGCAGAGTCCCAGAGGCAGAGTCCCAGAGGCAGAGTCCCAGAGGCAGAGTCCCAGAGGCAGAGTCCCAGAGGCAGAGCCCCAGAGGAAGAGTCCCAGAGGTAGAGTCCCAGAGGCAGAGTCCCAGAGGCAGAGTCCCAGAGGCAGAGTCCCAGAGGCAGAGTCCCAGAGGCAGAGTCCCAGAGGCAGAGTCCCAGAGGCAGTCCCAGAAGCAGAGTCCCAGAGGCAGAGTCCCAGAGTCCCAGAAGCAGAGTCCCAGAGGCAGAGTCCCAGAGGCAGTCCCAGAGGCAGAGCCAGAGGCAGAGTCCCAGAGGCAGAGTCCCAGAGGCAGAGTCCCAGTCCCAGAGGCAGAGTCCCAGAGGCAGTGTCCCAGAGGCAGAGTCCCAGAGGCAGAGTCCCAGAGGCAGAGTCCCAGAGGCAGAGTCCCAGTCCCAGAGGCAGAGTCCCAGAGGCAGAGTCCCAGAGGCAGAGTCCCAGAGGCAGAGTCCCAGAGGCAGAGTCCCAGAGTCCCAGAAGCAAAGTCCCAGAGGCAGAGTCCCAGAGGCAGAGTCCCAGAGGCAGAGTCCCAGAGGCAGAGTCCCAGAGGCAGAGCCAGAGGCAGAGTCCCAGAGGCAGAGTCCCAGAGGTAGAGTCCCAGAGGCAGAGTCCCAGAGGCAGAGTCCCAGAGGCAGAGTCCCAGAGTCCCAGAGGCAGAGTCCCAGAGGCAGAGTCCCAGAGGCAGAGTCTCAGAGGCAGAGTCCCAGAGGCAGAGCCAGAGGCAGAGTCCCAGAGGCAGAGTCCCAGAGGCAGAGTCCCAGAGGCAAGAGTCCCAGAGGCAGAGTCCCAGAGGCAGAGTCCCAGAGGCAGAGTCCCATAGGCAGAGTTTCAGAGGCAGAGTCCCAGAGGCAGAGTCCCAGAGGCAGAGTCCCAGAGGCAGAGTCCCAGAGGCAGAGTCCCAGAGGCAGAGTCCCAGAGGCAGAGTCTCAGAGGCAATCCCCCAGAGGCAGAGTCCCAGAGGCAGTCCCAGAGGCATAGTTCCAGAGGCAGAGTCCCAGAGGCAGAGTCCCAGAGGCAGAGTCCCAGAGGCAGAGTCCCAGAGGCAGAGTCCCAGAGGCAGAGTCCCAGAGGCAGAGCCTGAGAGAGTCCCAGAGGCAGAGTCCCAGAGGCAGAGTCCCAGAGGCAGAGTCCCAGAGGCAGAGTCCCAGAGGCAGAGCCCCAGAGGAAGAGTCCCAGAGGTAGTCCCAGAGGCAGAGTCCCAGAGGCAGAGTCCCAGAGGCAGAGTCCCAGAGGCAGAATCCCAGAGGCAGAGTCCCAGAGGCAGAGTCCCAGAGGCAGAGTCCCAGAGGCAGAGCCAGAGGCAGAGTCCCAGAGGCAGAGTCCCAGAGGCAGAGTCCCAGAGGCAGAGTCCCAGAGGCAGAGTCCCAGAGGCAGAGTCCCAGAGGCAGAGCCAGAGGCAGAGTCCCAGAGGCAGAGTCCCAGAGGCAGAGTCCCAGAGGCAGAGCCAGAGGCAGAGTCCCAGAGGCAGAGTCCCAGAGGCAGAGTCCCAGAGGCAGAGTCCCAGGGGCAGAGTCCCAGAGGCAGAGTCCCAGAGGCAATCCCCCAGAGGCAGAGTCCCAGAGGCAGAGTCCCAGAGGCAGAGTCCCAGAGGCAGAGTCCCAGAGGCAGAGTCCCTGAGAGAGTCCCATAGGCAGAGTTTCAGAGGCAGAGTCCCAGAGGCAGAGTCCCAGAAGCAGAGTCCCAGAGGCAGAGTCCCAGAGGCAGATTCCCAGAGGCAGAGTCCCAGAAGCAGAGTCCCAGAGTCCCAGAAGCAGAGTCCCAGAGGCAGAGTCCCAGAGGCAGAGTCCCAGAGGCAGAGTCCCAGAGGCAGAGTCCCAGAGGCAGAGCCAGAGGCAGAGTCCCAGAGGCAGAGTCCCAGAGGCAGAGTCCCAGAGGCAGAGTCCCAGAGGCAGAGTCCCAGAGGCAGAGCCAGAGGCAGAGTCCCAGAGGCAGAGTCCCAGAAGCAGAGTCCCAGAGGCAGAGTCCCAGAGTCCCAGAGGCAGAGTCCCAGGCAGAGTCCCAGAGGCAGAGTCCCAGAGGCAGAGTCCCAGAGGCAGAGTCCCAGAGTCCCAGAGGCAGAGTCCCAGGCAGAGTCCCAGAGGCAGAGTCCCAGAGGCAGAGTCCCAGAGGCAGAGTCCCAGAGGCAGAGTCCCAGAGGCAGAGTCCCAGAGGCAGAGTCCCAGAGGCAGAGTCCCAGTCCCAGAGGCAGAGTCCCAGAGGCAGAGTCCCAGAGGCAGAGTCCCAGAGGCAGAGTCCCAGAGGCAGATTCCCAGAGGCAGAGTCCCAGAGGCAGAGTCCCAGAGGCAGAGTCCCATAGGCAGAGTTTCAGAGGCAGTCCCAGAGGCAGAGTCCCAGAGGCAGAGTCCCAGAGGCAGAGTCCCAGAGGCAGAGTCCCAGAGGCAGAGTCCGAGAGGCAGAGTCCCAGAGGCAGACTCCCAGAGGCAGAGTCCCAGAGGCAGAGTCCCAGAGGCAGAGTCCCAGAGGCAGAGTCCCAGAGGCAGAGTCTCAGAGGCAATCCCCCAGAGGCAGAGTCCCAGAGGCAGTCCCAGAAGCATAGTTCCAGAGGCAGAGTCCCAGAGGCAGTCCCAGAGGCAGAGTCCCAGAGGCAGAGTCCCAGAGGCAGAGTCCCAGAGGCAGAGTCCCAGAGGCAGAGTCCCAGAGGCAGAGTCCCTGAGTCCCAGAGTCCAAGAGGCAGAGTCCCAGAGGCAGAGTCCCAGAGGCAGAGTCCCAGAGGCAGAGTCCCAGAGGCAGAGTCCCAGAGGCAGAGTCCCAGAGGCAGAGTCCCAGAGGCAGAGTCCCAGAGGCAGAGTCCCAGAGGCAGAGCCCCAGAGGAAGAGTCCCAGAGGTAGAGTCCCAGAGGCAGAGTCCCAGAGGCAGAGTCCCAGAGGCAGAGTCCCAGAGGCAGAGTCCCAGAGGCAGAGTCCCAGAGGCAGAGTCCCAGAGGCAGTCCCAGAAGCAGAGTATCAGAGGCAGAGTCCCAGAGTCCCAGAAGCAGAGTCCCAGAGGCAGAGTCCCAGAGGCAGTCCCAGAGGCAGAGCCAGAGGCAGAGTCCCAGAGGCAGAGTCCCAGAGGCAGAGTCCCAGTCCCAGAGGCAGAGTCCCAGAGGCAGTGTCCCAGAGGCAGAGTCCCAGAGGCAGAGTCCCAGAGGCAGAGTCCCAGAGGCAGAGTCCCAGTCCCAGAGGCAGAGTCCCAGAGGCAGAGTCCCAGAGGCAGAGTCCCAGAGGCAGAGTCCCAGAGGCAGAGTCCCAGAGTCCCAGAAGCAAAGTCCCAGAGGCAGAGTCCCAGAGGCAGAGTCCCAGAGGCAGAGTCCCAGAGGCAGAGTCCCAGAGGCAGAGCCAGAGGCAGAGTCCCAGAGGCAGAGTCCCAGAGGTAGAGTCCCAGAGGCAGAGTCCCAGAGGCAGAGTCCCAGAGGCAGAGTCCCAGAGTCCCAGAGGCAGAGTCCCAGAGGCAGAGTCCCAGAGGCAGAGTCTCAGAGGCAGAGTCCCAGAGGCAGAGCCAGAGGCAGAGTCCCAGAGGCAGAGTCCCAGAGGCAGAGTCCCAGAGGCAAGAGTCCCAGAGGCAGAGTCCCAGAGGCAGAGTCCCAGAGGCAGAGTCCCATAGGCAGAGTTTCAGAGGCAGAGTCCCAGAGGCAGAGTCCCAGAGGCAGAGTCCCAGAGGCAGAGTCCCAGAGGCAGAGTCCCAGAGGCAGAGTCCCAGAGGCAGAGTCTCAGAGGCAATCCCCCAGAGGCAGAGTCCCAGAGGCAGTCCCAGAGGCATAGTTCCAGAGGCAGAGTCCCAGAGGCAGAGTCCCAGAGGCAGAGTCCCAGAGGCAGAGTCCCAGAGGCAGTCCCAGAAGCAGAGTCCCAGAGGCAGAGTCCCAGAGAGTCCCAGAGGCAGAGTCCCAGAGGCAGAGTCCCAGAGGCAGTCCCAGAGGCAGAGCCAGAGGCAGAGTCCCAGAGGCAGAGTCCCAGAGGCAGAGTCCCAGTCCCAGAGGCAGAGTCCCAGAGGCAGTGTCCCAGAGGCAGAGTCCCAGAGGCAGAGTCCCAGAGGCAGAGTCCCAGAGGCAGAGTCCCAGAGGCAGAGTCCCAGAGGCAGAGTCCCAGAGGCAGATTCCCAGAGGCAGAGCCAGAGGCAGAGTCCCAGAGGTAGAGTCCCAGAGGCAGAGTCCCAGAGGCAGAGTCCCAGAGGCAGAGTCCCAGAGGCAGAGTCCCAGAGGCAGAGTCCCAGAGGCAGAGCCAGAGGCAGAGTCCCAGAGGCAGAGTCCCAGAGGCATAGTCCCAGAGGCAGAGTCCCAGAGGCAGAGTCCCAGAGGTAGAGTCCCAGAGGCAGAGTCCCAGAGGCAGAGTCCCAGAGGCAGAGTCCCAGAGGCAGAGTCCCAGAGGCAGAGTCCCAGAGGCAGAGTCCCTGAGAGAGTCCCATAGGCAGAGTTTCAGAGGCAGAGTCCCAGAGGCAGAGTCCCAGAAGCAGAGTCCCAGAGGCAGAGTCCCAGAGGCAGAGTCCCAGAGGCAGAGTCCCAGAAGCAGAGTCCCAGAGTCCCAGAAGCAGAGTCCCAGAGGCAGAGTCCCAGAGGCAGAGTCCCAGAGGCAGAGTCCCAGAGGCAGAGTCCCAGAGGCAGAGCCAGAGGCAGAGTCCCAGAGGCAGAGTCCCAGAGGCAGAGTCCCAGAGGCAGAGTCCCAGAGGCAGAGTCCCAGAGGCAGAGCCAGAGGCAGAGTCCCAGAGGCAGAGTCCCAGAAGCAGAGTCCCAGAGGCAGAGTCCCAGAGTCCCAGAGGCAGAGTCCCAGGCAGAGTCCCAGAGGAAGAGTCCCAGAGGCAGAGTCCCAGAGGCAGAGTCCCAGAAGCAGAGTCCCAGAGGCAGAGTCCCAGAAGCAGAGTCCCAGAGGTAGAGTCCCAGTCCCAGAAGCAGAGTCCCAGAGGCAGAGTCCCAGAGGCAGAGTCCCAGAGGCAGAGTCCCAGAGTCCCAGAGGCAGAGTCCCAGAGGCAGAGTCCCAGAGGCAGAGTCCCAGAGGCAGAGTCCCAGAGGCAGAGTCCCAGAGGCAGAGCCAGAGGCAGAGTCCCAGTCCCAGAGGCAGAGTCCCAGAGGCAGAGTCCCAGAGGCAGAGTCTCAGAGGCAGAGTCCCAGAGGCAGAGTCCCAGAGGCAGAGTCCCAGAGGTAGAGTCCCAGAGGCAGAGTCCCAGAGGCAGAGTCCCAGAGGCAGAGTCCCAGAGGCAGAGTCCCAGTCCCAGAGGCAGAGTCCCAGAGGCAGAGTCCCAGAGGCATAGTCCCAGAGGCATAGTCCCAGAGGCAGAGTCCCAGAGGCAGAGTCCCAGAGGTAGAGTCCCAGAGGCAGAGTCCCAGAGGCAGAGTCCCAGAAACAGAAACCCAGAGGCAGAGTCCCAGAGGCAGAGTCCCAGAGGCAGAGTCCCAGAGGCAGAGTCCCAGAGGCAGAGTCCCAGAGTCCCAGAAGCAGAGTCCCAGAGGCAGAGTCCCAGAGGCAGAGTCCCAGAGGCAGAGTCCCAGAGGCAGAGCCAGAGGCAGAGTCCCAGAGGCAGAGTCCCAGAGGCAGAGTCCCAGAGGCAGAGTCCCAGAGGCAGAGTCCCAGAGGCAGAGTCCCAGTCCCAGAGGCAGAGTCCCAGAGGCAGAGTCCCAGAGGCAGAGTCCCAGAGGCAGAGTCCCAGAGGCAGAGTCCCAGAGGCAGAGTCCCAGAGGCAGAGTCCCAGAGGCAAGAGTCCCAGAGGCAGAGTACCAGAGGCAGAGTCCCAGAGGCAGAGTCCCAGAGGCAGAGTCCCAGAGGCAGAGTCCCAAAGGCAGTCCCAGAGGCAGAGTCCTAGAGGCAGAGTCCCAGAAGCAGAGTCCCAGAGGCAGAGTCCCAGAGTCCCAGAAGCAGAGTCCCAGAGGCAGAGTCCCAGAGGCAGAGTCCCAGAAGCAGAGTCCCAGAGGCAGAGTCCCAGAAGCAGAGTCCCAGAGGCAGAGTCCCAGAGGCAGAGTCCCAGAGGCAGAGCCAGAGGCAGAGTCCCAGAGGCAGAGTCCCAGAGGCAGAGTCCCAGAGGCAGAGTCCCAGAGGCAGAGTCCCAGAGGCAGAGTCCCAGAGGCAGAGTCCCAGAGGCAGAGTCCCAGCGGTAGAGTCCCAGAGGCAGAGTCCCAGAGGCAGAGTCCCAGAGGCAGAGTCCCAGTCCCAGAGGCAGAGTCCCAGAGGCAGAGTCCCAGAGGCAGAGTCCCAGAGGCAGATTACCAGTCCCAGAGGCAGAGTCCCAGAGGCAGAGTCCCAGAGGCAGAGTCCCAGAGGCAGAGTCCCAGAGGCAGAGTCTCAGAGGCAGAGTCCCAGAGGCAGATTCCCAGAGGCAGAGCTAGAGGCAGAGTCCCAGAGGCATAGTCCCAGAGGCAGAGTCCCAGAGGCAGAGTCCCAGAGGTAGAGTCCCAGAGGCAGAGTCCCATAGGCAGAGTCCCAGAGGCAGAGTCCCAGAGGCAGAGCCAGAGGCAGAGTCCCAGAGGCAGAGTCCCAGAGGCAGAGTCCCAGAGGCAGAGTCCCAGAGGCAGAGTCCCAGAGGCAGAGTCCCAGAGGCAGAGTCCCAGAGGCAGAGTTTCAGAGGCAGAGTCCCAGAGGCAGAGTCCCAGAGGCAGAGTCCCAGAGGCAGAGTCCCAGAGGCAGAGTCCCAGAAGCAGAGTCCGAGAGGCAGAGTCCCAGAGTCCCAGAAGCAGAGTCCCAGAGGCAGAGTCCCAGAGGCAGAGTCTTAGAGGCAGAGCCAGAGGCAGAGTCCCAGAGGCAGAGTCCCAGAGGCAGAGTCCCAGAGGCAGAGTCCCAGAGGCAGAGTCCCAGAGGCAGAGTCCCAGAAGCAGAGTCCCAGAGGCAGAGTCCCAGAGTCCCAGAAGCAGAGTCCCAGAGGCAGAGTCCCAGAGGCAGAGTCCCAGAGGCAGAGTCCCAGAGTCCCAGAGGCAGAGTCCCAGAGGCAGAGTCCCAGAGGCAGAGTCCCAGAGGCAGAGTCCCAGAGGCAGATTCCCAGAGGCAGAGCCAGAGGCAGAGTCCCAGAGGTAGAGTCCCAGAGGCAGAGTCCCAGAGGCAGAGTCCCAGAGGCAGAGTCCCAGAGGCAGAGTCCCAGTCCCAGAGGCAGAGTCCCAGAGGCAGAGTCCCAGAGGCAGAGTCCCAGAGGCAGAGTCCCAGAGGCATAGTCCCAGAGGCAGAGTCCCAGAGGCAGAGTCCCAGAGGTAGAGTCCCAGAGGCAGAGTCCCAGAGGCAGAGTCCCAGAGGCAGAGTCCCAGAGGCAGAGTCCCAGAGGCAGAGCCAGAGGCAGAGTCCCAGAGGCAGAGTCCCAGAGGCAGAGTCCCAGAGGCAGAGTCCCAGAGGCAGAGTCCCAGAAGCAGTCCCAGAGGCAGAGTCCCAGAGTCCCAGAAGCAGAGTCCCAGAGGCAGAGTCCCAGAGGCAGAGTCCCAGAGGCAGAGCCAGAGGCAGAGTCCCAGAGGCAGAGTCCCAGAGGCAGAGTCCCAGAGGCAGAGTCCCAGAGGCAGAGTCCCAGAGGCAGAGTCCCAGAGGCAGAGTCCCAGTCCCAGAGGCAGAGTCCCAGAGGCAGAGTCCCAGAGGCAGAGTCCCAGAGGCAGAGTCCCAGAGGCAGAGTCCCAGAGGCAGAGTCCCAGAGGCAGAGTCCCAGAGGCAGAGTCCCAGAGGCAGAGTCCCAGAGGCAAGAGTCCCAGAGGCAAGAGTTCCAGAGGCAGAGTCCCAGAGGCAGAGTCCCAGAGGCAGAGTCCCAGAGGCAGAGTCCCAGAAGCAGAGTCCCAGAGGCAGAGTCCCAGAAGCAGAGTCCCAGAGGCAGAGTCCCAGAGTCCCAGAAGCAGAGTCCCAGAGGCAGAGTCCCAGAGGCAGAGTCCCAGAGGCAGAGTCCCAGAGTCCCAGAGGCAGAGTCCCAGAGGCAGAGTCCCAGAGGCAGAGTCCCAGAGGCAGAGTCCCAGAGGCAGAGTCCCAGAGGCAGAGTCCCAGAAGCAGTCCCAGAGGCAGAGTCCCAGAGTCCCAGAAGCAGAGTCCCAGAGGCAGAGTCCCAGAGGCAGAGTCCCAGAGGCAGAGCCAGAGGCAGAGTCCCAGAGGCAGAGTCCCAGAGGCAGAGTCCCAGAGGCAGAGTCCCAGAGGCAGAGTCCCAGAGGCAGAGTCCCAGAGGCAGAGTCCCAGAGGCAGAGTCCCAGAGGCAGAGTCCCAGAGGCAGAGTCCCAGAGGCAGAGTCCCAGAGGCAGAGTCCCAGAGGCAAGAGTCCCAGAGGCAAGAGTCCCAGAGGCAGAGTCCCAGAGGCAGAGTCCCAGAGGCAGAGTCCCAGAGGCAGAGTCCCAGAAGCAGTCCCAGAGGCAGAGTCCCAGAAGCAGAGTCCCAGAGGCAGAGTCCCAGAGTCCCAGAAGCAGAGTCCCAGAGGCAGAGTCCCAGAGGCAGAGTCCCAGAGGCAGAGTCCCAGAGTCCCAGAGGCAGAGTCCCAGAGGCAGAGTCCCAGAGGCAGAGTCCCAGAGGCAGAGTCCCAGAGGCAGAGTCCCAGAGGCAGAGCCAGAGGCAGAGTCCCAGTCCCAGAGGCAGAGTCCCAGAGGCAGAGTCCCAGAGGCAGAGTCCCAGAGGCAGAGTCCCAGAGGCAGAGTCCCAGAGGCAGAGTCCCAGAGGCAGAGTCCCAGTCCCAGAGGCAGAGTCCCAGAGGCAGAGTCCCAGAGGCAGAGTCCCAGAGGCATAGTCCCAGAGGCAGAGTCCCAGAGGCAGAGTCCCAGAGGTAGAGTCCCAGAGGCAGAGTCCCAGAGGCAGAGTCCCAGAGGCAGAAACCCAGAGGCAGAGTCCCAGAGGCAGAGTCCCAGAGGCAGAGTCCCAGAGGCAGAGTCCCAGAGGCAGAGTCCCAGAGTCCCAGAAGCAGAGTCCCAGAGGCAGAGTCCCAGAGGCAGAGTCCCAGAGGCAGAGTCCCAGAGGCAGAGCCAGAGGCAGAGTCCCAGAGGCAGAGTCCCAGAGGCAGAGTCCCAGAGGCAGAGTCCCAGAGGCAGAGTCCCAAAGGCAGAGTCCCAGAGGCAGAGTCCCAGAGGCAGAGTCCCAGATGCAGAGTCCCAGAGGCAGAGTCCCAGAGGCAGAGTCCCAGAGTCCCAGAGGCAGAGTCCCAGAGGCAGAGTCCCAGAGGCAGAGTCCCAGAGGCAGAGTCCCAGAGGCAGAGTCCCAGAGGCAGAGCCATAGGCAGAGTCCCAGTCCCAGAGGCAGAGTCCCAGAGGCAGAGTCCCAGAGGCAGAGTCCCAGAGGCAGAGTCCCAGAGGCAGAGTCCCAGAGGCAGAGTCCCAGAGGTAGAGTCCCAGAGGCAGAGTCCCAGAGGCAGAGTCCCAGAGGCAGAGTCCCAGTCCCAGAGGCAGAGTCCCAGAGGCAGAGTCCCAGAGGCAGAGTCCCAGAGGCAGAGTCCCAGAGGCAGAGTCCCAGAGGTAGAGTCCCAGAGGCAGAGTCCCAGAGGCAGAGTCCCAGAGGCAGAGTCCCAGAGGCAGAGTCCCAGAGGCAGAGTCCCAGAGGCAGAGTCCCAGAGGCAGAGTCCCAGAAGCAGAGTCCCAGAGGCAGAGTCCCAGAGTCCCAGAAGCAGAGTCCCAGAGGCAGAGTCCCAGAGGCAGAGTCCCAGAGGCAGAGCCAGAGGCAGAGTCCCAGAGGCAGAGTCCCAGAGGCAGAGTCCCAGAGGCAGAGTCCCAGAGGCAGAGTCCCAGAGGCAGAGTCCCAGTCCCAGAGGCAGAGTCCCAGAGGCAGAGTCCCAGAGGCAGAGTCCCAGAGGCAGAGTCCCAGAGGCAGAGTCCCAGAGGCAGAGTCCCAGAGGCAGAGTCCCAGAGGCAAGAGTCCCAGAGGCAGAGTCCCAGAGGCAGAGTCCCAGAGGCAGAGTCCCAGAGGCAGAGTCCCAAAGGCAGAGTCCCAGAGGCAGAGTCCCAGAGGCAGAGTCCCAGAAGCAGAGTCCCAGAGGCAGAGTCCCAGAGTCCCAGAAGCAGAGTCCCAGAGGCAGAGTCCCAGAGGCAGAGTCCCAGAAGCAGAGTCCCAGAGGCAGAGTCCCAGAGTCCCAGAAGCAGAGTCCCAGAGGCAGAGTCCCAGAGGCAGAGTCCCAGAGGCAGAGCCAGAGGCAGAGTCCCAGAGGCAGAGTCCCAGAGGCAGAGTCCCAGAGGCAGAGTCCCAGAGGCAGAGTCCCAGAGGCAGAGTCCCAGTCCCAGAGGCAGAGTCCCAGAGGCAGAGTCCCAGAGGCAGAGTCCCAGTCCCAGAGGCAGAGTCCCAGAGGCAGAGTCCCAGAGGCAGAGTCCCAGAGGCAGAGTCCCAGAGGCAGAGTCCCAGAGGCAGAGTCCCAGAGGCAGAGTCCCAGAGGCAGAGTCCCAGAGGCAGAGTCCCAAAGGCAGAGTCCCAGAGGCAGAGTCCCAGAGGCAGAGTCCCAGAAGCAGAGTCCCAGAGGCAGAGTCCCAGAAGCAGAGTCCCAGAGGCAGAGTCCCAGAGGCAGAGTCCCAGAGGCAGAGTCCCAGAGGCAGAGTCCCAGAGGCAGAGTCCCAGAGGCAGAGTCCCAGAGGCAGAGTCCCAGAGGTAGAGTCCCAGAGGCAGAGTCCCAGAGGCAGAGTCCCAGAGGCAGAGTCCCAGAGGCAGAGTCCCAGTCCCAGAGGCAGAGTCCCAGAGGCAGAGTCCCAGAGGCAGAGTCCCAGAGGCCGAGTCCCAGAGGCAGAGTCCCAGTCCCAGAGGCAGAGTCCCAGAGGCAGAGTCCCAGAGGCAGAGTCCCAGAGGCAGAGTCCCAGAGGCAGAGTCCCAGAGGCAGAGTCCCAGAGGCAGAGTCCCAGAGGCAGAGTCCCAGAGGCAGAGTCCCAGAGGTAGAGTCCCAGAGGCAGAGTCCCAGAGGCAGAGTCCCAGAGGCAGAGTCCCAGAGGCAGAGTCCCAGAGGCAGAGTCCCAGAGGCATAGTCCCAGAGGCAGAGTCCCAGAGGCAGAGTCCCAGAGGTAGAGTCCCAGAGGCAGAGTCCCAGAGGCAGAGTCCCAGAGGCAGAGTCCCAGAGGCAGAGTCCCAGAGGCAGAGTCCCAGAGGCAGAGTCCCAGAGGCAGTCCCAGAAGCAGAGTCCCAGAGGCAGAGTCCCAGAGTCCCAGAAGCAGAGTCCCAGAGGCAGAGTCCCAGAGGCAGAGTCCCAGAGGCAGAGCCAGAGGCAGAGTCCCAGAGGCAGAGTCCCAGAGGCAGAGTCCCCCAGAGGCAGAGTCCCAGAGTCCCAGAGGCAGAGTCCCAGAGGCAGAGTCCCAGAGGCAGAGTCCCAGAGGCAGAGTCCCAGTCCCAGAGGCAGAGTCCCAGAGGCAGAGTCCCAGAGGCATAGTCCCAGAGGCAGAGTCCCAGAGGCAGAGTCCCAGAGGTAGAGTCCCAGAGGCAGAGTCCCAGAGGCAGAGTCCCAGAGGCAGAGTCCCAGAGGCAGAGTCCCAGAGGCAGAGTCCCAGAGGCAGAGTCCCAGAGGCAGAGTCCCAGAAGCAGAGTCCCAGAGGCAGAGTCCCAGAGTCCCAGAAGCAGAGTCCCAGAGGCAGAGTCCCAGAGGCAGAGTCCCAGAAGCAGAGTCCCAGAGGCAGAGTCCCAGAGTCCCAGAGGCAGAGTCCCAGAGGCAGAGTCCCAGAGGCAGAGTCCCAGAGGCAGAGTCCCAGAGGCAGAGCCAGAGGCAGAGTCCCAGTCCCAGAGGCAGAGTCCCAGAGGCAGAGTCCCAGAGGCAGAGTCCCAGAGGCAGAGTCCCAGAGGCAGAGTCCCAGAGGCAGAGTCCCAGAGGCAGAGTCCCAGAGGCAGAGTCCCAGTCCCAGAGGCAGAGTCCCAGAGGCAGAGTCCCAGAGGCAGAGTCCCAGAGGCATAGTCCCAGAGGCAGAGTCCCAGAGGCAGAGTCCCAGAGGTAGAGTCCCAGAGGCAGAGTCCCAGAGGCAGAGTCCCAGAGGCAGAAACCCAGAGGCAGAGTCCCAGAGGCAGAGTCCCAGAGGCAGAGTCCCAGAGGCAGAGTCCCAGAGGCAGAGTCCCAGAGTCCCAGAAGCAGAGTCCCAGAGGCAGAGTCCCAGAGGCAGAGTCCCAGAGGCAGAGTCCCAGAGGCAGAGTCCCAGAGGCAGAGTCCCAGAGGCAGAGTCCCAGAGGCAGAGTCCCAGTCCCAGAGGCAGAGTCCCAGAGGCAGAGTCCCAGAGGCAGAGTCCCAGAGGCATAGTCCCAGAGGCAGAGTCCCAGAGGCAGAGTCCCAGAGGTAGAGTCCCAGAGGCAGAGTCCCAGAGGCAGAGTCCCAGAGGCAGAAACCCAGAGGCAGAGTCCCAGAGGCAGAGTCCCAGAGGCAGAGTCCCAGAGGCAGAGTCCCAGAGGCAGAGTCCCAGAGTCCCAGAAGCAGAGTCCCAGAGGCAGAGTCCCAGAGGCAGAGTCCCAGAGGCAGAGTCCCAGAGGCAGAGCCAGAGGCAGAGTCCCAGAGGCAGAGTCCCAGAGGCAGAGTCCCAGAGGCAGAGTCCCAGAGGCAGAGTCCCAGAGGCAGAGTCCCAGAGGCAGAGTCCCAGAGGCAGAGTCCCAGAGGCAGAGTCCCAGAGGCAGAGTCCCAAAGGCAGAGTCCCAGAGGCAGAGTCCCAGAGGCAGAGTCCCAGATGCAGAGTCCCAGAGGCAGAGTCCCAGAGGCAGAGTCCCAGAGTCCCAGAGGCAGAGTCCCAGAGGCAGAGTCCCAGAGGCAGAGTCCCAGAGGCAGAGTCCCAGAGGCAGAGCCATAGGCAGAGTCCCAGTCCCAGAGGCAGAGTCCCAGAGGCAGAGTCCCAGAGGCAGAGTCCCAGAGGCAGAGTCCCAGAGGCAGAGTCCCAGAGGCAGAGTCCCAGAGGTAGAGTCCCAGAGGCAGAGTCCCAGAGGCAGAGTCCCAGAGGCAGAGTCCCAGTCCCAGAGGCAGAGTCCCAGAGGCAGAGTCCCAGAGGCAGAGTCCCAGAGGCAGAGTCCCAGAGGCAGAGTCCCAGAGGTAGAGTCCCAGAGGCAGAGTCCCAGAGGCAGAGTCCCAGAGGCAGTCCCAGAGGCAGAGTCCCAGAGGCAGAGTCCCAGAGGCAGAGTCCCAGAGGCAGAGTCCCAGAGGCAGAGTCCCAGAAGCAGAGTCCCAGAGGCAGAGTCCCAGAGTCCCACAAGCAGAGTCCCAGAGTCAGAGTCCCAGAGGCAGAGTCCCAGAGGCAGAGCCAGAGGCAGAGTCCCAGAGGCAGAGTCCCAGAGGCAGAGTCCCAGAGGCAGAGTCCCAGAGGCAGAGTCCCAGAGGCAGAGTCCCAGTCCCAGAGGCAGAGTCCCAGAGGCAGAGTCCCAGAGGCAGAGTCCCAGAGGCAGAGTCCCAGAGGCAGAGTCCCAGAGGCAGAGTCCCAGAGGCAGAGTCCCAGAGGCAGAGTCCCAGAGGCAGAGTCCCAGAAGCAGAGTCCCAGAGGCAGAGTCCCAGAGTCCCAGAAGCAGAGTCCCAGAGGCAGAGTCCCAGAGGCAGAGTCCCAGAAGCAGAGTCCCAGAGGCAGAGTCCCAGAGTCCCAGAAGCAGAGTCCCAGAGGCAGAGTCCCAGAGGCAGAGTCCCAGAGGCAGAGCCAGAGGCAGAGTCCCATAGGCAGAGTCCCAGAGGCAGAGTCCCAGAGGCAGAGTCCCAGAGGCAGAGTCCCAGTCCCAGAGGCAGAGTCCCAGAGGCAGAGTCCCAGAGGCAGAGTCCCAGTCCCAGAGGCAGAGTCCCAGAGGCAGAGTCCCAGAGGCAGAGTCCCAGAGGCAGAGTCCCAGAGGCAGAGTCCCAGAGGCAGAGTCCCAGAGGCAGAGTCCCAGAGGCAGAGTCCCAGAGGCAGAGTCCCAAAGGCAGAGTCCCAGAGGCAGAGTCCCAGAGGCAGAGTCCCAGAAGCAGAGTCCCAGAGGCAGAGTCCCAGAAGCAGAGTCCCAGAGGCAGAGTCCCAGAGGCAGAGTCCCAGAGGCAGAGTCCCAGAGGCAGAGTCCCAGAGGCAGAGTCCCAGAGGCAGAGTCCCAGAGGCAGAGTCCCAGAGGCAGAGTCCCAGAGGCAGAGTCCCAGAGGCAGAGTCCCAGTCCCAGAGGCAGAGTCCCAGAGGCAGAGTCCCAGAGGCAGAGTCCCAGAGGCCGAGTCCCAGAGGCAGAGTCCCAGTCCCAGAGGCAGAGTCCCAGAGGCAGAGTCCCAGAGGCAGAGTCCCAGAGGCAGAGTCCCAGAGGCAGAGTCCCAGAGGCAGAGTCCCAGAGGCAGAGTCCCAGAGGCAGAGTCCCAGAGGCAGAGTCCCAGAGGTAGAGTCCCAGAGGCAGAGTCCCAGAGGCAGAGTCCCAGAGGCAGAGTCCCAGAGGCAGAGTCCCAGAGGCATAGTCCCAGAGGCAGAGTCCCAGAGGCAGAGTCCCAGAGGTAGAGTCCCAGAGGCAGAGTCCCAGAGGCAGAGTCCCAGAGGCAGAGTCCCAGAGGCAGAGTCCCAGAGGCAGAGTCCCAGAGGCAGAGTCCCAGAGGCAGAGTCCCAGAAGCAGAGTCCCAGAGGCAGAGTCCCAGAGTCCCACAAGCAGAGTCCCAGAGGCAGAGTCCCAGAGGCAGAGTCCCAGAGGCAGAGCCAGAGGCAGAGTCCCAGAGGCAGAGTCCCAGAGGCAGAGTCCCAGAGGCAGAGTCCCAGAGGCAGAGTCCCAGAGGCAGAGTCCCAGTCCCAGAGGCAGAGTCCCAGAGGCAGAGTCCCAGAGGCAGAGTCCCAGAGGCAGAGTCCCAGAGGCAGAGTCCCAGAGGCAGAGTCCCAGAGGCAGAGTCCCAGAGGCAAGAGTCCCAGAGGCAGAGTCCCAGAGGCAGAGTCCCAGAGGCAGAGTCCCAAAGGCAGAGTCCCAGAGGCAGAGTCCCAGAGGCAGAGTCCCAGAAGCAGAGTCCCAGAGGCAGAGTCCCAGAGTCCCAGAAGCAGAGTCCCAGAGGCAGAGTCCCAGAGGCAGAGTCCCAGAAGCAGAGTCCCAGAGGCAGAGTCCCAGAGTCCCAGAAGCAGAGTCCCAGAGGCAGAGTCCCAGAGGCAGAGTCCCAGAGGCAGAGCCAGAGGCAGAGTCCCAGAGGCAGAGTCCCATAGGCAGAGTCCCAGAGGCAGAGTCCCAGAGGCAGAGTCCCAGAGGCAGAGTCCCAGTCCCAGAGGCAGAGTCCCAGAGGCAGAGTCCCAGAGGCAGAGTCCCAGTCCCAGAGGCAGAGTCCCA
The DNA here is from genome assembly GCA_036924085.1 of Ariolimax columbianus. Lineage (NCBI taxonomy): Eukaryota > Metazoa > Mollusca > Gastropoda > Stylommatophora > Arionidae > Ariolimax > Ariolimax columbianus. Next base: position 124,987 of record JAVGWX010000126.1, read on the forward strand.
GAGGCAGAGTCCCAGAGGCAGAGTCCCAGAGGCAGAGTCCCAGAGGCAGAGTCCCAGAGGCAGAGTCCCAGAGGCAGAGTCCCAGAGGCAGAGTCCCAGAGGCAGAGTCCCAAAGGCAGAGTCCCAGAGGCAGAGTCCCAGAGGCAGAGTCCCAGAAGCAGAGTCCCAGAGGCAGAGTCCCAGAAGCAGAGTCCCAGAGGCAGAGTCCCAGAGGCAGAGTCCCAGAGGCAGAGTCCCAGAGGCAGAGTCCCAGAGGCAGAGTCCCAGAGGCAGAGTCCCAGAGGCAGAGTCCCAGAGGCAGAGTCCCAGAGGCAGAGTCCCAGAGGCAGAGTCCCAGTCCCAGAGGCAGAGTCCCAGAGGCAGAGTCCCAGAGGCAGAGTCCCAGAGGCCGAGTCCCAGAGGCAGAGTCCCAGTCCCAGAGGCAGAGTCCCAGAGGCAGAGTCCCAGAGGCAGAGTCCCAGAGGCAGAGTCCCAGAGGCAGAGTCCCAGAGGCAGAGTCCCAGAGGCAGAGTCCCAGAGGCAGAGTCCCAGAGGTAGAGTCCCAGAGGCAGAGTCCCAGAGGCAGAGTCCCAGAGGCAGAGTCCCAGAGGCAGAGTCCCAGAGGCAGAGTCCCAGAGGCATAGTCCCAGAGGCAGAGTCCCAGAGGCAGAGTCCCAGAGGTAGAGTCCCAGAGGCAGAGTCCCAGAGGCAGAGTCCCAGAGGCAGAGTCCCAGAGGCAGAGTCCCAGAGGCAGAGTCCCAGAGGCAGAGTCCCAGAAGCAGAGTCCCAGAGGCAGAGTCCCAGAAGCAGAGTCCCAGAGGCAGAGTCCCAGAGTCCCAGAAGCAGAGTCCCAGAGGCAGAGTCCCAGAGGCAGAGTCCCAGAGGCAGAGCCAGAGGCAGAGTCCCAGAGGCAGAGTCCCCCAGAGGCAGAGTCCCAGAGTCCCAGAGGCAGAGTCCCAGAGGCAGAGTCCCAGAGGCAGAGTCCCAGAGGCAGAGTCCCAGTCCCAGAGGCAGAGTCCCAGAGGCAGAGTCCCAGAGGCATAGTCCCAGAGGCAGAGTCCCAGAGGCAGAGTCCCAGAGGTAGAGTCCCAGAGGCAGAGTCCCAGAGGCAGAGTCCCAGAGGCAGAGTCCCAGAGGCAGAGTCCCAGAGGCAGAGTCCCAGAGGCAGAGTCCCAGAGGCAGAGTCCCAGAGGCAGAGTCCCAGAAGCAGAGTCCCAGAGGCAGAGTCCCAGAGTCCCAGAAGCAGAGTCCCAGAGGCAGAGTCCCAGAGGCAGAGTCCCAGAAGCAGAGTCCCAGAGGCAGAGTCCCAGAGTCCCAGAAGCAGAGTCCCAGAGGCAGAGTCCCAGAGGCAGAGCCAGAGGCAGAGTCCCAGAGGCAGAGTCCCAGAGGCAGAGTCCCAGAGGCAGAGTCCCAGAGGCAGAGTCCCAGTCCCAGAGGCAGAGTCCCAGAGGCAGAGTCCCAGAGGCAGAGTCCCATAGGCAGAGTCCCAGAGGCAGAGTCCCAGAGTCCCAGAGGCAGAGTCCCAGAGGCAAGAGTCCCAGAGGCAGAGTCCCAGAGGCAGAGTCCCAGAGGCAGAGTCCCAGAGGCAGAGTCCCAAAGGCAGAGTCCCAGAGGCAGAGTCCCAGAGGCAGAGTCCCAGAAGCAGAGTCCCAGAGGCAGAGTCCCAGAGTCCCAGAAGCAGAGTCCCAGAGGCAGAGTCCCAGAGGCAGAGTCCCAGAGGCAGAGTCCCAGAGGCAGAGTCCCAGAGGCAGAGTCCCAGAGGCAGAGTCCCAGAGGCAGAGTCCCAGAGGCAGAGTCCCAGAGGCAGAGTCCCAGAGGCAGAGTCCCAGAGGCAGAGTCCCAGAGGCAGAATCCCAGAAGCAGAGTCCCAGAGGCAGAGTCCCAGAGTCCCAGAAGCAGAGTCCCAGAGGCAGAGTCCCAGAGGCAGAGTCCCAGAGGCAGAGCCAGAGGCAGAGTCCCAGAGGCAGAGTCCCAGAGGCAGAGTCCCAGAGGCAGAGTCCCAGAGGCAGAGTCCCAGAGGCAGAGTCCCATAGGCAGAGTCCCAGAGGCAGAGTCCCAGAGGCAGAGTCCCAGAGGCAGAGTCCCAGAGGCAGAGTCCCAGAGGCAGAGTCCCAGAGGCAGAGTCCCAGAGGCAGAGTCCCAGAGGCAATCCCCCAGAGGCAGAGTCCCAGAGGCAGATGTCAGAGGCAGAGTCCCAGAGGCAGAGTCCCAGAGGCAGAGTCCCAGAGGCAGAGTCCCAGAGGCAGAGTCCCAGAGGCAGAGTCCCAGAGGCAGAGTCCCAGAGGCAGAGTCCCATAGGCAGAGTTTCAGAGGCAGAGTCCAAGAGGCAGAGTCCCAGAGGCAGAGTCCCAGAGGCAGAGTCCCAGAGGCAGAGTCCCAGAGGCAGAGTCTGAGAGGCAGAGTTCCAGAGGCAGAGTCCCAGAGGCAGTCCCAGAGTCCCAGAGGCAGAGTCCCAGAGGCAGAGTCCCAGAGGCAGAGTCTCAGAGGCAATCCCCCAGAGGCAGAGTCCCAGATGCATAGTTCCAGAGGCAGAGTCCCAGAGGCAGAGTCCCAGAAGCAGAGTCCCAGAGGCAGAGTCCCAGAGGCAGAGTCCCAGAGGCAGAGTCCCAGAGGCAGAGTCCCAGAGGCAGAGTCCCAGAGGCAGAGTCGCAGAGGCAGAGTCCCTGAGAGTCCCAGAGGCAGAGTCCAAGAGGCAGAGTCCAAGAGGCAGAGTCCCAGAGGCAGAGTCCCAGAGGCAGAGTCCCAGAGGCAGAGTCCCAGAGGCCGAGTGCCAGAGGCAGAGTCCCAGAGGCAGAGTCCCAGAGGCAGAGTCCCAGAGGCAGAGTCCCAGAGGCAGTCCCAGAGGCAGAGTCCCAGAGGCAAGAGTCCCAGAGGCAAGAGTCCCAGAGGCAGAGTCCCAGAGGCAGAGTCCCAGAGGCAGAGTCCCAGAGGCAGAGTCCCAGAGGCAGAGTCCCAGAAGCAGAGTCCCAGAGGCAGAATCCGTCCAAGAAGCAGAGTCCCAGAGGCAGAGTCCCAGAGGCAGAGTCCCAGAGGCAGAGCCAGAGGCAGAGTCCCAGAGGCAGTCCCATAGGCAGAGTTTCAGAGGCAGAGTCCCAGAGGCAGAGTCCCAGAGGCAGAGTCCCAGAGGCAGAGTCCGAGAGGCAGTCCCAGAGGCAGAGTCCCAGAGGCAGAGTCCCAGAGGCAGAGCCAGAGGCAGAGTCCCAGAGGTAGAGTCCCAGAGGCAGAGTCCCAGAGGCAGAGTCCCAGAGGCAGAGTCCCAGAGGCAGAGTCCCAGTCCCAGAGGCAGAGTCCCAGAGGCAGAGTCCCAGAGGCAGAGTCCCAGAGGCAGAGTCCCAGAGGCAGAGTCCCAGAGGCAGAGTCCCAGAGGCAGAGTCCCAGAGGCAGAGTCCCAGAGGCAGAGCCAGAGGCAGTCCCAGAGGCAGAGTCCCAGAGGCAGAGTCCCAGAGTCCCAGAAGCAGAGTCCCAGAAGCAGAGTCCCAGAGGCAGAGTCCCAGAGGCAGAGTCCCAGAGGCAGAGTCCCAGAAGCAGAGTCCCAGAGGCAGAGTCCCAGAGGCAGAGCCAGAGGCAGAGTCCCAGAGGCAGAGTCCCAGAGGCAGAGTCCCAGAGGCAGAGTCCCATAGGCAGAGTTTCAGAGGCAGAGTCCCAGAGGCAGAGTCCCAGAGGCAGAGTCCCAGAGGCAGAGTCCCAGAGGCAGAGTCCCAGAGGCAGAGTCCGAGAGGCAGAGTCCCAGAGGCAGAGTCCCAGAGGCAGAGTCCCAGAGGCAGAGTCCCAGAGGCAGAGTCCCAGAGGCAGAGTCCCAGAGGCAGAGTCTCAGAGGCAATCCCCCAGAGGCAGAGTCCCAGAGGCAGTCCCAGAGGCATAGTTCCAGAGGCAGAGTCCCAGAGGCAGAGTCCCAGAGGCAGAGTCCCAGAGGCAGAGTCCCAGAGGCAATCCCCCAGAGGCAGAGTCCCAGAGGCAGAGTCCCAGAGGCAGAGTACCAGAGGCAGAGTCCCAGAGGCAGAGTCCCAGAGGCAGAGTCCCAGAGTCCCAGAGGCAGAGTCCCAGAGGAAGAGTCCCAGAGGTAGAGTCCCAGAGGCAGAGTCCCAGAGGCAGAGTCCCAGAGGCAGAGTCCCAGAGGCAGAGTCCCAGAGGCAGAGTCCCAGAGGCAGAGTCCCAGAGGCAGAGTCCCAGAGGCAGAGTCCCAGAGGCAGAGCCAGAGGCAGAGTCCCAGAGGCAGAGTCCCAGAGGCAGAGTCCCAGAGGCAAGAGTCCCAGAGGCAGAGTCCCAGAGGCAGAGTCCCAGAGGCAGAGTCCCAGAGGCAGAGTCCCAGAGGCAGAGTCCCAGAGGCAGAGTCCCAGAGGAAGAGTCCCAGAAGCAGAGTCCCAGAGGCAGAGTCCCAGAGTCCCAGAAGCAGAGTCCCAGAGGCAGAGTCCCAGAGGCAGAGTCCCAGAGGCAGAGCCAGAGGCAGAGTCCCAGAGGCAGAGTCCCAGAGGCAGAGTCCCAGAGGCAGAGTCCCAGAGGCAGAGTCCCAGAGGCAGAGTCCCAGAGGCAGAGTCCCAGAGGCAGAGTCCCAGAGGCAGAGTCCCAGAGGCAGAGTCCCAGAGGCAGAGTCCCAGAGGCAGAGTCCCAGAGGCAGAGCCCCAGAGGAAGAGTCCCAGAGGTAGAGTCCCAGAGGCAGAGTCCCAGAGGCAGAGTCCCAGAGGCAGAGTCCCAGAGTCCCAGAGGCAGAGTCCCCGAGGCAGAGTCCCAGAGGCAGAGTCCCAGAGGCAGAGTCCCAGAGGCAGAGCCAGAGGCAGAGTCCCAGAGGCAGAGTCCCAGAGGCAGAGTCCCAGAGGCAGAGTCCCAGAGGCAGAGCCAGAGGCAGAGTCCCAGAGGCAGAGTCCCAGAGGCAGAGTCCCAGAGGCAGAGTCCCAGAGGCAGAGTCCCAGAGGCAGAGTCCCAGAGGCAGAGTCCCAGAGGCAAGAGTCCCAGAGGCAGAGTCCCAGAGGCAGAGTCCCAGAGGCCGAGTCCCAGAGGCAGAGTCCCAGAGGCAGAGTCCCAGAGGCAGAGTCCCAGAAGCAGAGTCCCAGAGGCAGAGTCCCAGAGTCCCAGAAGCAGAGTTCCAGAGGCAGAGTCCCAGAGGCAGAGTCCCAGAGGCAGAGCCAGAGGCAGAGTCCCAGAGGCAGAGTCCCAGAGGCAGAGTCCCAGAGGCAGAGTCCCAGAGGCAGAGTTTCAGAGGCAGAGTCCCCGAGGCAGAGTCCCAGAGGCAGAGTCCCAGAGGCAGAGTCCCAGAGGCAATCCCCCAGAGGCAGAGTCCCAGAGGCAGAGTCACAGAGGCAGATTCCAAGAGGCAGTCCCAGAGGCAGAGTCCCAGAGGCAGAGTCCCAGAGGCAGAGTCTCAGAGGCAGAGTCCCAGAGGCAGAGTCCCAGAGGCAGAGTCCCAGAGGCAGATGTCAGAGGCAGAGTCCCAGAGGCAGAGTCCCAGAGGCAGAGTCCCAGAGGCAGAGTCCCAGAGGCAGAGTCCCAGAGGCAGAGTCCCAGAGGCAGAGTCCCAGAGGCAGAGTCCCAGAGGCAGAGTCCCATAGGCAGAGTTTCAGAGGCAGAGTCCAAGAGGCAGAGTCCCAGAGGCAGAGTCCCAGAGGCAGAGTCCCAGAGGCAGAGTCCCAGAGGCAGAGTCCGAGAGGCAGAGTCCCAGAGGCAGAGTCCCAGAGGCAGTCCCAGAGTCCTAGAGGCAGAGTCCCAGAGGCAGAGTCCCAGAGGCAGAGTCTCAGAGGCAATCCCCCAGAGGCAGAGTCCCAGATGCATAGTTCCAGAGGCAGAGTCCCAGAGGCAGAGTCCCAGAGGCAGAGTCCCAGAGGCAGAGTCCCAGAGGCAGAGTCCCAGAGGCAGAGTCCTAGAGGCAGAGTCCCAGAGGCAGAGTCCCAGAGGCAGAGTCCCAGAGGCAGAGTCGCAGAGGCAGAGTCCCTGAGAGAGTCCCAGAGGCAGAGTCCAAGAGGCAGAGTCCAAGAGGCAGAGTCCCAGAGGCAGAGTCCCAGAGGCAGAGTCCCAGAGGCAGAGTCCCAGAGGCCGAGTGCCAGAGGCAGAGTCCCAGAGGCAGAGTCCCAGAGGCAGAGTCCCAGAGGCAGAGTCCCAGAGGCAGAGTCCCAGAGGCAGAGTCCCAGAGGCAGTCCCAGAGGCAGAGTCCCAGAGGCAAGAGTCCCAGAGGCAGAGTCCCAGAGGCAGAGTCCCAGAGGCAGAGTCCCAGAGGCAGAGTCCCAGAGGCAGAGTCCCAGAAGCAGAGTCCCAGAGGCAGAGTCCCAGTCCCAGAAGCAGAGTCCCAGAGGCAGAGTCCCAGAGGCAGAGTCCCAGAGGCAGAGCCAGAGGCAGAGTCCCAGAGGCAGAGTCCCATAGGCAGAGTTTCAGAGGCAGAGTCCCAGAGGCAGAGTCCCAGAGGCAGAGTCCCAGAGGCAGATTCCCAGAGGCAGTCCCAGAGGCAGAGTCCCAGAGGCAGAGTCCCAGAGGCAGAGCCAGAGGCAGAGTCCCAGAGGTAGAGTCCCAGAGGCAGAGTCCCAGAGGCAGAGTCCCAGAGGCAGAGTCTCAGAGGCAGAGTCCCAGAGGCAGAGTCCCAGAGGCAGAGTCCCAGAGGCAGATGTCAGAGGCAGAGTCCCAGAGGCAGAGTCCCAGAGGCAGAGTCCCAGAGGCAGAGTCCCAGAGGCAGAGTCCCAGAGGCAGAGTCCCAGAGGCAGAGTCCCAGAGGCAGAGTCCCAGAGGCAGAGTCCCAGAGGCAGAGTCCCATAGGCAGAGTTTCAGAGGCAGAGTCCAAGAGGCAGAGTCCCAGAGGCAGAGTCCCAGAGGCAGAGTCCCAGAGGCAGAGTCCCAGAGGCAGAGTCCGAGAGGCAGAGTCCCAGAGGCAGAGTCCCAGAGGCAGTCCCAGAGTCCCAGAGGCAGAGTCCCAGAGGCAGAGTCCCAGAGGCAGAGTCTCAGAGGCAATCCCCCAGAGGCAGAGTCCCAGATGCATAGTTCCAGAGGCAGAGTCCCAGAGGCAGAGTCCCAGAGGCAGAGTCCCAGAGGCAGAGTCCCAGAGGCAGAGTCCCAGAGGCAGAGTCCCAGAGGCAGAGTCCCAGAGGCAGAGTCCCAGAGGCAGAGTCCCTGAGAGAGTCCCAGAGGCAGAGTCCAAGAGGCAGAGTCCAAGAGGCAGAGTCCCAGAGGCAGAGTCCCAGAGGCAGAGTCCCAGAGGCAGAGTCCCAGAGGCCGAGTGCCAGAGGCAGAGTCCCAGAGGCAGAGTCCCAGAGGCAGAGTCCCAGAGGCAGAGTCCCAGAGGCAGAGTCCCAGAGGCAGAGTCCCAGAGGCAGTCCCAGAGGCAGAGTCCCAGAGGCAAGAGTCCCAGAGGCAAGAGTCCCAGAGGCAGAGTCCCAGAGGCAGAGTCCCAGAGGCAGAGTCCCAGAGGCAGAGTCCCAGAGGCAGAGTCCCAGAGGCAGAGTCCCAGAAGCAGAGTCCCAGAGGCAGAGTCCCAGTCCCAGAAGCAGAGTCCCAGAGGCAGAGTCCCAGAGGCAGAGCCAGAGGCAGAGTCCCAGAGGCAGAGTCCCATAGGCAGAGTTTCAGAGGCAGAGTCCCAGAGGCAGAGTCCCAGAGGCAGAGTCCCAGAGGCAGAGTCCCAGAGGCAGAGTCCCAGAGGCAGAGTCCCAGAGGCAGAGTCCCAGAGGCAGAGTCCCAGATGCATAGTTCCAGAGGCAGAGTCCCAGAGGCAGAGTCCCAGAGGCAGAGTCCCAGAGGCAGAGCCAGAGGCAGTCCCAGAGGCAGAGTCCCAGAGGCAGAGTCCCAGAGTCCCAGAGGCAGAGTCCCAGAGGCAGAGTCCCAGAGGCAGAGTCCCAGAGGCAGAGTCCCAGAGGCAGAGTCCCAGAGGCAGAGCCAGAGGCCGAGTGCCAGAGGCAGAGTCCCAGAGGCAGAGTCCCAGAGGCAGAGTCCCAGAGGCAGAGTCCCAGAAGCAGAGTCCCAGAGGCAGAGTCCCAGAGGCAGAGTCCCAGAGGCAGAGCCAGAGGCAGAGTCCCAGAGGCAGAGTCCCAGAGGCAGAGTCCCATAGGCAGAGTTTCAGAGGCAGAGTCCCAGAGGCAGAGTCCCAGAGGCAGAGTCCCAGAGGCAGAGTCCCAGAGGCAGAGTCCCAGAGGCAGAGTCCGAGAGGCAGAGTCCCAGAGGCAGAGTCCCAGAGGCAGAGTCCCAGAGGCAGAGTCCCAGAGGCAGAGTCGCAGAGGCAGAGTCCCTGAGAGTCCCAGAGGCAGAGTCCAAGAGGCAGAGTCCAAGAGGCAGAGTCCCAGAGGCAGAGTCCCAGAGGCAGAGTCCCAGAGGCCGAGTGCCAGAGGCAGAGTCCCAGAGGCAGAGTCCCAGAGGCAGAGTCCCAGAGGCAGAGTCCCAGAGGCAGAGTCCCAGAGGCAGAGTCCCAGAGGCAGTCCCAGAGGCAGAGTCCCAGAGGCAAGAGTCCCAGAGGCAGAGTCCCAGAGGCAGAGTCCCAGAGGCAGAGTCCCAGAGGCAGAGTCCCAGAGGCAGAGTCCCAGAGGCAGAGTCCCAGAAGCAGAGTCCCAGAGGCAGAGTCCCAGTCCCAGAAGCAGAGTCCCAGAGGCAGAGTCCCAGAGGCAGAGTCCCAGAGGCAGAGCCAGAGGCAGAGTCCCAGAGGCAGAGTCCCATAGGCAGAGTTTCAGAGGCAGAGTCCCAGAGGCAGAGTCCCAGAGGCAGAGTCCCAGAGGCAGATTCCCAGAGGCAGAGTCCGAGAGGCAGTCCCAGAGGCAGAGTCCCAGAGGCAGAGTCCCAGAGGCAGAGCCAGAGGCAGAGTCCCAGAGGTAGAGTCCCAGAGGCAGAGTCCCAGAGGCAGAGTCCCAGAGGCAGAGTCTCAGAGGCAGAGTCCCAGAGGCAGAGTCCCAGAGGCAGAGTCCCAGAGGCAGATGTCAGAGGCAGAGTCCCAGAGGCAGAGTCCCAGAGGCAGAGTCCCAGAGGCAGAGTCCCAGAGGCAGAGTCCCAGAGGCAGAGTCCCAGAGGCAGAGTCCCAGAGGCAGAGTCCCAGAGGCAGAGTCCCAGAGGCAGAGTCCCAGAGGCAGAGTCCCAGAGGCAGAGTCCCATAGGCAGAGTTTCAGAGGCAGAGTCCAAGAGGCAGAGTCCCAGAGGCAGAGTCCCAGAGGCAGAGTCCCAGAGGCAGAGTCCCAGAGGCAGAGTCCGAGAGGCAGAGTCCCAGAGGCAGAGTCCCAGAGGCAGTCCCAGAGTCCCAGAGGCAGAGTCCCAGAGGCAGAGTCCCAGAGGCAGAGTCTCAGAGGCAATCCCCCAGAGGCAGAGTCCCAGATGCATAGTTCCAGAGGCAGAGTCCCAGAGGCAGAGTCCCAGAGGCAGAGTCCCAGAGGCAGAGTCCCAGAGGCAGAGTCCCAGAGGCAGAGTCCCAGAGGCAGAGTCCCAGAGGCAGAGTCCCAGAGGCAGAGTCCCAGAGGCAGAGTCCCAGAGGCAGAGTCCCAGAGGCAGAGTCCCAGAGTCCCAGAAGCAGAGTCCAAGAGGCAGAGTCCAAGAGGCAGTCCCAGAGGCAGAGTCCCAGAGGCAGAGTCCCAGAGGCAGAGTCCCAGAGGCAGAGTCCCAGAGGCAGAGTCCCAGAGGCAGAGTCCCAGAGGCAGAGTCCCAGAGGCAGAGTCCCAGAGTCCCAGAAGCAGAGTCCCAGAGGCAGAGTCCCAGAGGCAGAGTCCCAGAGGCAGAGCCAGAGGCAGAGTCCCAGAGGCAGAGTCTCAGAGGCAGTCCCAGAGGCAGAGTCCCAGAGGCAGAGTCCCAGAGGCAGAGTCCCAGAGTCCCAGAAGCAGAGTCCCAGAGGCAGAGTCCCAGAGGCAGAGTCCCAGAGGCAGAGTCCCAGAGGCAGAGTCCCAGAGGCAGAGCCAGAGGCAGAGTCCCAGAGGCAGAGTCCCAGAGGCAGAGTCCCAGAGGCAGAGTCCCAGAGGCAGAGTCCCAGAGGCAGAGTTTCAGAGGCAGAGTCCCAGAGGCAGAGTCCCAGAGGCAGAGTCCCAGAGGCAGAGTCCCAGAGGCAGAGTCCCAGAGGCAGAGTCCGAGAGGCAGAGTCCCAGAGGCAGAGTCCCAGAGGCAGTCCCAGAGGCAGAGTCCCAGAGGCAGAGTCCCAGAGGCAGAGTCCCAGAGGCAGAGTCTCAGAGGCAGAGTTTCAGAGGCAGTCCCAGAGGCAGAGTCCCAGAGGCAGAGTCCCAGAGGCAGAGTCCCAGAGGCAGAGTCCCAGAGGCAGAGTCCGAGAGGCAGAGTCCCAGAGGCAGAGTCCCAGAGGCAGTCCCAGAGGCAGAGTCCCAGAGGCAGAGTCCCAGAGGCAGAGTCCCAGAGGCAGAGTCTCAGAGGCAATCCCCCAGAGGCAGAGTCCCAGAGGCAGAGTCCCAGAGGCAGAGTCCCAGAGGCAGAGTCCCAGAGGCAGAGTCCCAGAGGCAGAGTCCCTGAGAGAGTCCCAGAGGCAGAGTCCAAGAGGCAGAGTCCAAGACGCAGTCCCAGAGGCAGAGTCCCAGAGGCAGAGTCCCAGAGGCAGAGTACCAGAGGCAGAGTCCCAGAGGCAGAGTCCCAGAGGCAGAGTCCCAGAGGCAGAGTCCCAGAGGCAGAGTCCCAGAGGCAGAGTCCCAGAGGCAGAGTCCCAGAGTCCCAGAAGCAGAGTCCCAGAGGCAGAGTCCCAGAGGCAGAGTCCCAGAGGCAGAGTCCCAGAGGCAGTCCCAGAGGCAGAGCCAGAGGCAGAGTCCCAGAGGCAGAGTCCCAGAGGCAGAGTCCCAGAGGCAGAGTCCCAGAGTCCCAGAAGCAGAGTCCCAGAGGCAGAGTCCCAGAGGCAGAGTCCCAGAGGCAGAGCCCCAGAGGAAGAGTCCCAGAGGTAGAGTCCCAGAGGCAGAGTCCCAGAGGCAGAGTCCCAGAGGCAGAGTCCCAGAGGCAGAGTCCCAGAGGCAGAGCCAGAGGCAGAGTCCCAGAGGCAGAGTCCCAGAAGCAGAGTCCCAGAGGCAGAGTCCCAGTCCCAGAAGCAGAGTCCCAGAGGCAGAGTCCCAGAGGCAGAGTCCCAGAGGCAGAGTCCCAGAGGCAGAGTTTCAGAGGCAGAGTCCCAGAGGCAGAGTCCCAGAGGCAGAGTCCCAGAGGCAGAGTCCCAGAGGCAGAGTCCCAGAGGCAGAGTTTCAGAGGCAGAGTCCCAGAGGCAGAGTCCCAGAGGCAGAGTCCCAGAGGCAGAGTCCCAGAGGCAGAGTCCCAGAGGCAGAGTCCCAGAGGCAGAGTCCCAGAGGCAGAGTCCCAGAGGCAGAGTCCCAGAGGCAGAGCCCCAGAGGAAGAGTCCCAGAGGCAGAGTCCCAGAGGCAGAGTCCCAGAGGCAGAGTCCCAGAGGCAGAGTCCCAGAGGCAGAGTCCCAGAGGCAGAGCCAGAGGCAGAGTCCCAGAGGCAGAGTCCCAGAGGCAGAGTCCCAGAGGCAGAGTCCCAGAGGCAGAGCCAGAGGCAGAGTCCCAGAGGCAGAGTCCCAGAGGCAGAGCCAGAGGCAGAGTCCCAGAGGCAGAGTCCCAGAGGCAGAGTCCCAGAGGCAGAGTCCCAGAGGCAAGAGTCCCAGAGGCAGAGTCCCAGAGGCAGAGTCCCAGAGGCAGAGTCCCAGAGGCAGAGTCCCAGAGGCAGAGTCCCAGATGCAGAGTCCCAGAGGCAGAGCCAGAGGCAGAGTCCCAGAGGCAGAGTCCCAGAGGCAGTCCCAGAGGCAGAGTCCCAGAGGCAGAGTCCCAGAGGCAGAGTCCCAGAGTCCCAGAAGCAGAGTCCCAGAGGCAGAGTCCCAGAGGCAGAGTCCCAGAGGCAGAGTCCCAGAGGCAGAGTCCCAGAGGCAGAGCCAGAGGCAGAGTCCCAGAGGCAGAGTCCCAGAGGCAGAGTCCCAGAGGCAGAGTCCCAGAGGCAGAGCCCCAGAGGAAGAGTCCCAGAGGTAGAGTCCCAGAGGCAGAGCCAGAGGCAGAGTCCTAGAGGCAGAGTCCCAGAGGCAGAGTCCCAGAGGCAGAGCCAGAGGCAGAGTCCCAGAGGCAGAGTCCCAGAAGCAGAGTCCCAGAGGCAGAGTCCCAGAGTCCCAGAAGCAGAGTCCCAGAGGCAGAGTCCCAGAGGCAGAGTCCCAGAGGCAGAGTCCCAGAGGCAGAGTCCCAGAGGCAGAGTCCCAGAGGCAGAGTCCCAGAGGCAGAGTCCCAGAGGCAGAGTCCCAGAGGCAGAGTCCCAGAGGCAGAGTTTCAGAGGCAGAGTCCCAGAGGCAGAGTCCCAGAGGCAGAGTCCCAGAGGCAGAGTCCCAGAGGCAGAGTCCCAGAGGCAGAGTCCCAGAGGCAGAGCCAGAGGCAGAGTCCCAGAGGCAGAGCCCCAGATGAAGAGTCCCAGAGGTAGAGTCCCAGAGGCAGAGTCCCAGAGGCAGAGTCCCAGAGGCAGAGTCCTAGAGTCCCAGAGGCAGAGTCCCAGAGGCAGAGTCCCAGAGGCAGAGTCCCAGAGGCTGAGCCAGAGGCAGAGTCCCAGAGGCAGAGTCCCAGAGGCAGAGTCCCAGAGGCAGAGTCCCAGAGGCAGAGCCAGAGGCAGAGTCCCAGAGGCAGAGTCCCAGAGGCAGAGTCCCAGAGGCAGAGTCCCAGAGGCAGAGTCCCAGAGGCAGAGTCCCAGAGGCAGAGTCCCAGAGGCAAGTCCCAGAGGCAGAGTCCCAGAGGCAGAGTCCCAGAGGCAGAGTCCCAGAGGCAGAGTCCCAGAGGCAGAGTCCCAGAGGCAGAGTCCCAGAGGCAGAGTCCCAGAGGCAGAGTCCCAGAGGCAGAGTCCCAGAGGCAGTCCCAGAGGCAGAGCCAGAGGCAGAGTCCCAGAGGCAGAGTCCCAGAGGCAGAGTCCCAGAGGCAGAGTCCCAGAGTCCCAGAAGCAGAGTCCCAGAGGCAGAGTCCCAGAGGCAGAGTCCCAGAGGCAGAGCCCCAGAGGAAGAGTCCCAGAGGTAGAGTCCCAGAGGCAGAGTCCCAGAGGCAGAGTCCCAGAGGCAGAGTCCCAGAGGCAGAGTCCCAGAGGCAGAGCCAGAGGCAGAGTCCCAGAGGCAGAGTCCCAGAAGCAGAGTCCCAGAGGCAGAGTCCCAGTCCCAGAAGCAGAGTCCCAGAGGCAGAGTCCCAGAGGCAGAGTCCCAGAGGCAGAGTCCCAGAGGCAGAGTTTCAGAGGCAGAGTCCCAGAGGCAGAGTCCCAGAGGCAGAGTCCCAGAGGCAGAGTCCCAGAGGCAGAGTCCCAGAGGCAGAGTTTCAGAGGCAGAGTCCCAGAGGCAGAGTCCCAGAGGCAGAGTCCCAGAGGCAGAGTCCCAGAGGCAGAGTCCCAGAGGCAGAGTCCCAGAGGCAGAGTCCCAGAGGCAGAGTCCCAGAGGCAGAGTCCCAGAGGCAGAGCCCCAGAGGAAGAGTCCCAGAGGCAGAGTCCCAGAGGCAGAGTCCCAGAGGCAGAGTCCCAGAGGCAGAGTCCCAGAGGCAGAGTCCCAGAGGCAGAGCCAGAGGCAGAGTCCCAGAGGCAGAGTCCCAGAGGCAGAGTCCCAGAGGCAGAGTCCCAGAGGCAGAGCCAGAGGCAGAGTCCCAGAGGCAGAGTCCCAGAGGCAGAGCCAGAGGCAGAGTCCCAGAGGCAGAGTCCCAGAGGCAGAGTCCCAGAGGCAGAGTCCCAGAGGCAAGAGTCCCAGAGGCAGAGTCCCAGAGGCAGAGTCCCAGAGGCAGAGTCCCAGAGGCAGAGTCCCAGAGGCAGAGTCCCAGATGCAGAGTCCCAGAGGCAGAGCCAGAGGCAGAGTCCCAGAGGCAGAGTCCCAGAGGCAGTCCCAGAGGCAGAGTCCCAGAGGCAGAGTCCCAGAGGCAGAGTCCCAGAGGCAGAGTCCCAGAGGCAGAGTCCCAGAGGCAGAGTCCCAGAGGCAGAGTCCCAGATGCAGAGTCCCAGAGGCAGAGCCAGAGGCAGAGTCCCAGAGGCAGAGTCCCAGAGGCAGTCCCAGAGGCAGAGTCCCAGAGGCAGAGTCCCAGAGGCAGAGTCCCAGAGTCCCAGAAGCAGAGTCCCAGAGGCAGAGTCCCAGAGGCAGAGTCCCAGAGGCAGAGTCCCAGAGGCAGAGTCCCAGAGGCAGAGCCAGAGGCAGAGTCCCAGAGGCAGAGTCCCAGAGGCAGAGTCCCAGAGGCAGAGTCCCAGAGGCAGAGCCCCAGAGGAAGAGTCCCAGAGGTAGAGTCCCAGAGGCAGAGCCAGAGGCAGAGTCCTAGAGGCAGAGTCCCAGAGGCAGAGTCCCAGAGGCAGAGCCAGAGGCAGAGTCCCAGAGGCAGAGTCCCAGAAGCAGAGTCCCAGAGGCAGAGTCCCAGAGTCCCAGAAGCAGAGTCCCAGAGGCAGAGTCCCAGAGGCAGAGTCCCAGAGGCAGAGTCCCAGAGGCAGAGTCCCAGAGGCAGAGTCCCAGAGGCAGAGTCCCAGAGGCAGAGTCCCAGAGGCAGAGTCCCAGAGGCAGAGTCCCAGAGGCAGAGTTTCAGAGGCAGAGTCCCAGAGGCAGAGTCCCAGAGGCAGAGTCCCAGAGGCAGAGTCCCAGAGGCAGAGTCCCAGAGGCAGAGTCCCAGAGGCAGAGCCAGAGGCAGAGTCCCAGAGGCAGAGCCCCAGATGAAGAGTCCCAGAGGTAGAGTCCCAGAGGCAGAGTCCCAGAGGCAGAGTCCCAGAGGCAGAGTCCCAGAGTCCCAGAGGCAGAGTCCCAGAGGCAGAGTCCCAGAGGCAGAGTCCCAGAGGCTGAGCCAGAGGCAGAGTCCCAGAGGCAGAGTCCCAGAGGCAGAGTCCCAGAGGCAGAGTCCCAGAGGCAGAGCCAGAGGCAGAGTCCCAGAGGCAGAGTCCCAGAGGCAGAGTCCCAGAGGCAGAGTCCCAGAGGCAGAGTCCCAGAGGCAGAGTCCCAGAGGCAGAGTCCCAGAGGCAAGTCCCAGAGGCAGAGTCCCAGAGGCAGAGTCCCAGAGGCAGAGTCCCAGAGGCAGAGTCCCAGAGGCAGAGTCCCAGAGGCAGAGTCCCAGAAGCAGAGTCCCAGAGGCAGAGTCCCAGAGGCAGAGTCCCAGAGGCAGAGCCAGAGGCAGAGTCCCAGAGGCAGAGTCCCAGAGGCAGAGTCCCAGAGGCAGAGTCCCAGAGGCAGAGTCCCATAGGCAGAGTTTCAGAGGCAGAGTCCCAGAGGCAGAGTCCCAGAGGCAGAGTCTGAGAGGCAGAGTCCCAGAGGCAGTCCCAGAGGCAGAGTCCCAGAGGCAGAGTCCCAGAGGCAGAGTCCCAGAGGCAGAGTCTCAGAGGCAATCCCCCAGAGGCAGAGTCCCAGAGGCAGTCCCAGAGGCATAGTTCCAGAGTCCCAGAGGCAGAGTCCCAGAGGCAGAGTCCCAGAGGCAGAGTCCCAGAGGCAATCCCCCAGAGGCAGAGTCCCAGAGGCAGAGTCCCAGAGGCAGAGTACCAGAGGCAGAGTCCCAGAGGCAGAGTCCCAGAGGCAGAGTCCCAGAGTCCCAGAGGCAGAGTCCCAGAGGCAGAGTCCCAGAGGCAGAGTCCCAGAGGAAGAGTCCCAGAGGTAGAGTCCCAGAGGCAGAGTCCCAGAGGCAGAGTCCCAGAGGCAGAGTCCCAGAGTCCCAGAGGCAGAGTCCCAGAGGCAGAGTCCCAGAGGCAGAGTCCCAGAGGCAGAGTCCCAGAGGCAGAGCCAGAGGCAGAGTCCCAGAGGCAGAGTCCCAGAGGCAGAGTCCCAGAGGCAAGAGTCCCAGAGGCAGAGTCCCAGAGGCAGAGTCCCAGAGTCCCAGAAGCAGAGTCCCAGAGGCAGAGTCCCAGAGGCAGAGTCCCAGAGGCAGAGTCCCAGAGGCAGAGTCCCAGAGGCAGAGTCCCAGAGGCAGAGCCAGAGGCAGAGTCCCAGAGGCAGAGTCCCAGAGGCAGAGTCCCAGAGGCAGAGTCCCAGAGGCAGAGTCCCAGAAGCAGAGTCCCAGAGGCAGAGTCCCAGAGGCAGAGTCCCAGAGGCAGAGCCAGAGGCAGAGTCCCAGAGGCAGAGTCCCAGAGGCAGAGTCCCATAGGCAGAGTTTCAGAGGCAGAGTCCCAGAGGCAGAGTCCCAGAGGCAGAGTCCCAGAGGCAGAGTCCCAGAGGCAGAGTCCCAGAGGCAGAGTCCGAGAGGCAGAGTCCCAGAGGCAGAGTCCCAGAGGCAGAGTCCCAGAGGCAGAGTCCCAGAGGCAGAGTCGCAGAGGCAGAGTCCCTGAGAGAGTCCCAGAGGCAGAGTCCAAGAGGCAGAGTCCAAGAGGCAGAGTCCCAGAGGCAGAGTCCCAGAGGCAGAGTCCCAGAGGCAGAGTCCCAGAGGCCGAGTGCCAGAGGCAGAGTCCCAGAGGCAGAGTCCCAGAGGCAGAGTCCCAGAGGCAGAGTCCCAGAGGCAGAGTCCCAGAGGCAGAGTCCCAGAGGCAGTCCCAGAGGCAGAGTCCCAGAGGCAAGAGTCCCAGAGGCAGAGTCCCAGAGGCAGAGTCCCAGAGGCAGAGTCCCAGAGGCAGAGTCCCAGAGGCAGAGTCCCAGAGGCAGAGTCCCAGAAGCAGAGTCCCAGAGGCAGAGTCCCAGTCCCAGAAGCAGAGTCCCAGAGGCAGAGTCCCAGAGGCAGAGTCCCAGAGGCAGAGCCAGAGGCAGAGTCCCAGAGGCAGAGTCCCATAGGCAGAGTTTCAGAGGCAGAGTCCCAGAGGCAGAGTCCCAGAGGCAGAGTCCCAGAGGCAGATTCCCAGAGGCAGAGTCCGAGAGGCAGTCCCAGAGGCAGAGTCCCAGAGGCAGAGTCCCAGAGGCAGAGCCAGAGGCAGAGTCCCAGAGGTAGAGTCCCAGAGGCAGAGTCCCAGAGGCAGAGTCCCAGAGGCAGAGTCTCAGAGGCAGAGTCCCAGAGGCAGAGTCCCAGAGGCAGAGTCCCAGAGGCAGATGTCAGAGGCAGAGTCCCAGAGGCAGAGTCCCAGAGGCAGAGTCCCAGAGGCAGAGTCCCAGAGGCAGAGTCCCAGAGGCAGAGTCCCAGAGGCAGAGTCCCAGAGGCAGAGTCCCAGAGGCAGAGTCCCAGAGGCAGAGTCCCAGAGGCAGAGTCCCAGAGGCAGAGTCCCATAGGCAGAGTTTCAGAGGCAGAGTCCAAGAGGCAGAGTCCCAGAGGCAGAGTCCCAGAGGCAGAGTCCCAGAGGCAGAGTCCCAGAGGCAGAGTCCGAGAGGCAGAGTCGCAGAGGCAGAGTCCCAGAGGCAGTCCCAGAGTCCCAGAGGCAGAGTCCCAGAGGCAGAGTCCCAGAGGCAGAGTCTCAGAGGCAATCCCCCAGAGGCAGAGTCCCAGATGCATAGTTCCAGAGGCAGAGTCCCAGAGGCAGAGTCCCAGAGGCAGAGTCCCAGAGGCATAGTTCCAGAGGCAGAGTCACAGAGGCAGAGTCCCAGAGGCAGAGTCCCAGAGGCAGAGTCCCAGAGGCAGAGTCCCAGAGGCAGAGTCCCAGAGGCAGAGTCCCAGAGGCAGAGTCCCAGAGGCAGAGTCCCAGAGTCCCAGAAGCAGAGTCCAAGAGGCAGAGTCCAAGAGGCAGTCCCAGAGGCAGAGTCCCAGAGGCAGAGTCCCAGAGGCAGAGTCCCAGAGGCAGAGTCCCAGAGGCAGAGTCCCAGAGGCAGAGTCCCAGAGGCAGAGTCCCAGAGGCAGAGTCCCAGAGTCCCAGAAGCAGAGTCCCAGAGGCAGAGTCCCAGAGGCAGAGTCCCAGAGGCAGAGCCAGAGGCAGAGTCCCAGAGGCAGAGTCTCAGAGGCAGTCCCAGAGGCAGAGTCCCAGAGGCAGAGTCCCAGAGGCAGAGTCCCAGAGTCCCAGAAGCAGAGTCCCAGAGGCAGAGTCCCAGAGGCAGAGTCCCAGAGGCAGAGTCCCAGAGGCAGAGTCCCAGAGGCAGAGCCAGAGGCAGAGTCCCAGAGGCAGAGTCCCAGAAGCAGTCCCAGAGGCAGAGTCCCAGAGTCCCAGAGGCAGAGTCCCAGAGGCAGAGTCCCAGAGGCAGAGTCCCAGAGGCAGAGTCCCAGAGGCAGAGTCCCAGAGGCAGAGTCCCAGAGGCAGAGTCCCAGAGGCAGAGTCCCAGAGGCAGAGTCCCAGAGGCAGAGTTTCAGAGGCAGAGTCCCAGAGGCAGAGTCCCAGAGGCAGAGTCCCAGAGGCAGAGTCCCAGAGGCAGAGTCCCAGAGGCAGAGTCCCAGAGGCAGAGCCAGAGGCAGAGTCCCAGAGGCAGAGCCCCAGATGAAGAGTCCCAGAGGTAGAGTCCCAGAGGCAGAGTCCCAGAGGCAGAGTCCCAGAGGCAGAGTCCCAGAGTCCCAGAGGCAGAGTCCCAGAGGCAGAGTCCCAGAGGCAGAGTCCCAGAGGCTGAGCCAGAGGCAGAGTCCCAGAGGCAGAGTCCCAGAGGCAGAGTCCCAGAGGCAGAGTCCCAGAGGCAGAGCCAGAGGCAGAGTCCCAGAGGCAGAGTCCCAGAGGCAGAGTCCCAGAGGCAGAGTCCCAGAGGCAGAGTCCCAGAGGCAGAGTCCCAGAGGCAGAGTCCCAGAGGCAAGTCCCAGAGGCAGAGTCCCAGAGGCAGAGTCCCAGAGGCAGAGTCCCAGAGGCAGAGTCCCAGAGGCAGAGTCCCAGAGGCAGAGTCCCAGAAGCAGAGTCCCAGAGGCAGAGTCCCAGAGGCAGAGTCCCAGAGGCAGAGCCAGAGGCAGAGTCCCAGAGGCAGAGTCCCAGAGGCAGAGTCCCAGAGGCAGAGTCCCAGAGGCAGAGTCCCATAGGCAGAGTTTCAGAGGCAGAGTCCCAGAGGCAGAGTCCCAGAGGCAGAGTCCCAGAGGCAGAGTCCCAGAGGCAGAGTCCCAGAGGCAGAGTCTGAGAGGCAGAGTCCCAGAGGCAGTCCCAGAGGCAGAGTCCCAGAGGCAGAGTCCCAGAGGCAGAGTCCCAGAGGCAGAGTCTCAGAGGCAATCCCCCAGAGGCAGAGTCCCAGAGGCAGTCCCAGAGGCATAGTTCCAGAGTCCCAGAGGCAGAGTCCCAGAGGCAGAGTCCCAGAGGCAGAGTCCCAGAGGCAATCCCCCAGAGGCAGAGTCCCAGAGGCAGAGTCCCAGAGGCAGAGTACCAGAGGCAGAGTCCCAGAGGCAGAGTCCCAGAGGCAGAGTCCCAGAGTCCCAGAGGCAGAGTCCCAGAGGCAGAGTCCCAGAGGCAGAGTCCCAGAGGAAGAGTCCCAGAGGTAGAGTCCCAGAGGCAGAGTCCCAGAGGCAGAGTCCCAGAGGCAGAGTCCCAGAGTCCCAGAGGCAGAGTCCCAGAGGCAGAGTCCCAGAGGCAGAGTCCCAGAGGCAGAGTCCCAGAGGCAGAGCCAGAGGCAGAGTCCCAGAGGCAGAGTCCCAGAGGCAGAGTCCCAGAGGCAAGAGTCCCAGAGGCAGAGTCCCAGAGGCAGAGTCCCAGAGTCCCAGAAGCAGAGTCCCATAGGCAGAGTCCCAGAGGCAGAGTCCCAGAGGCAGAGTCCCAGAGGCAGAGTCCCAGAGGCAGAGTCCCAGAGGCAGAGCCAGAGGCAGAGTCCCAGAGGCAGAGTCCCAGAGGCAGAGTCCCAGAGGCAGAGTCCCAGAGGCAGAGTCCCAGAGGCAGAGTCCCAGAGGCAGAGTCCCAGAGGCAGAGTCCCAGAGGCAGAGTCCCAGAGGCAGAGCCAGAGGCAGAGTCCATGAGGCAGAGTCCCAGAGGCAGAGTCCCAGAGGCAGAGTCCCAGAGGCAGAGTCCCAGAAGCAGAGTCCCAGAGGCAGAGTCCCAGAGGCAGAGTCCCAGAGGCAGAGCCAGAGGCAGAGTCCCAGAGGCAGAGTCCCAGAGGCAGAGTCCCATAGGCAGAGTTTCAGAGGCAGAGTCCCAGAGGCAGAGTCCCAGAGGCAGAGTCCCAGAGGCAGAGTCCCAGAGGCAGAGTCCCAGAGGCAGAGTCCGAGAGGCAGAGTCCCAGAGGCAGAGTCCCAGAGGCAGAGTCCCAGAGGCAGAGTCCCAGAGGCAGAGTCGCAGAGGCAGAGTCCCTGAGAGAGTCCCAGAGGCAGAGTCCAAGAGGCAGAGTCCAAGAGGCAGAGTCCCAGAGGCAGAGTCCCAGAGGCAGAGTCCCAGAGGCAGAGTCCCAGAGGCCGAGTGCCAGAGGCAGAGTCCCAGAGGCAGAGTCCCAGAGGCAGAGTCCCAGAGGCAGAGTCCCAGAGGCAGAGTCCCAGAGGCAGAGTCCCAGAGGCAGTCCCAGAGGCAGAGTCCCAGAGGCAAGAGTCCCAGAGGCAGAGTCCCAGAGGCAGAGTCCCAGAGGCAGAGTCCCAGAGGCAGAGTCCCAGAGGCAGAGTCCCAGAGGCAGAGTCCCAGAAGCAGAGTCCCAGAGGCAGAGTCCCAGTCCCAGAAGCAGAGTCCCAGAGGCAGAGTCCCAGAGGCAGAGTCCCAGAGGCAGAGCCAGAGGCAGAGTCCCAGAGGCAGAGTCCCATAGGCAGAGTTTCAGAGGCAGAGTCCCAGAGGCAGAGTCCCAGAGGCAGAGTCCCAGAGGCAGATTCCCAGAGGCAGAGTCCGAGAGGCAGTCCCAGAGGCAGAGTCCCAGAGGCAGAGTCCCAGAGGCAGAGCCAGAGGCAGAGTCCCAGAGGTAGAGTCCCAGAGGCAGAGTCCCAGAGGCAGAGTCCCAGAGGCAGAGTCTCAGAGGCAGAGTCCCAGAGGCAGAGTCCCAGAGGCAGAGTCCCAGAGGCAGATGTCAGAGGCAGAGTCCCAGAGGCAGAGTCCCAGAGGCAGAGTCCCAGAGGCAGAGTCCCAGAGGCAGAGTCCCAGAGGCAGAGTCCCAGAGGCAGAGTCCCAGAGGCAAAGTCCCAGAGGCAGAGTCCCAGAGGCAGAGTCCCAGAGGCAGAGTCCCAGAGGCAGAGTCCCAGAGGCAGAGTCCCATAGGCAGAGTTTCAGAGGCAGAGTCCAAGAGGCAGAGTCCCAGAGGCAGAGTCCCAGAGGCAGAGTCCCAGAGGCAGAGTCCCAGAGGCAGAGTCTGAGAGGCAGAGTCCCAGAGGCAGAGTCCCAGAGGCAGTCCCAGAGTCCCAGAGGCAGAGTCCCAGAGGCAGAGTCCCAGAGGCAGAGTCTCAGAGGCAATCCCCCAGAGGCAGAGTCCCAGATGCATAGTTCCAGAGGCAGAGTCCCAGAGGCAGAGTCCCAGAGGCAGAGTCCCAGAGGCATAGTTCCAGAGGCAGAGTCCCAGAGGCAGAGTCCCAGAGGCAGAGTCCCAGAGGCAGAGTCCCAGAGGCAGAGTCCCAGAGGCAGAGTCCCAGAGGCAGAGTCCCAGAGGCAGAGTCCCAGAGGCAGAGTCCCAGAGTCCCAGAAGCAGAGTCCAAGAGGCAGAGTCCAAGAGGCAGTCCCAGAGGCAGAGTCCCAGAGGCAGAGTCCCAGAGGCAGAGTCCCAGAGGCAGAGTCCCAGAGGCAGAGTCCCAGAGGCAGAGTCCCAGAGGCAGAGTCCCAGAGGCAGAGTCCCAGAGTCCCAGAAGCAGAGTCCCAGAGGCAGAGTCCCAGAGGCAGAGTCCCAGAGGCAGAGCCAGAGGCAGAGTCCCAGAGGCAGAGTCTCAGAGGCAGTCCCAGAGGCAGAGTCCCAGAGGCAGAGTCCCAGAGGCAGAGTCCCAGAGTCCCAGAAGCAGAGTCCCAGAGGCAGAGTCCCAGAGGCAGAGTCCCAGAGGCAGAGTCCCAGAGGCAGAGTCCCAGAGGCAGAGCCAGAGGCAGAGTCCCAGAGGCAGAGTCCCAGAAGCAGAGTCCCAGAGGCAGAGTCCCAGAGTCCCAGAAGCAGAGTCCCAGAGGCAGAGTCCCAGAGGCAGAGTCCCAGAGGCAGAGTCCCAGAGGCAGAGTCCCAGAGGCAGAGTCCCAGAGGCAGAGTCCCAGAGGCAGAGTCCCAGAGGCAGAGTCCCAGAGGCAGAGTCCCAGAGGCAGAGTTTCAGAGGCAGAGTCCCAGAGGCAGAGTCCCAGAGGCAGAGTCCCAGAGGCAGAGTCCCAGAGGCAGAGTCCCAGAGGCAGAGTCCCAGAGGCAGAGCCAGAGGCAGAGTCCCAGAGGCAGAGCCCCAGATGAAGAGTCCCAGAGGTAGAGTCCCAGAGGCAGAGTCCCAGAGGCAGAGTCCCAGAGGCAGAGTCCCAGAGTCCCAGAGGCAGAGTCCCAGAGGCTGAGCCAGAGGCAGAGTCCCAGAGGCAGAGTCCCAGAGGCAGAGTCCCAGAGGCAGAGTCCCAGAGGCAGAGCCAGAGGCAGAGTCCCAGAGGCAGAGTCCCAGAGGCAGAGTCCCAGAGGCAGAGTCCCAGAGGCAGAGTCCCAGAGGCAGAGTCCCAGAGGCAGAGTCCCAGAGGCAAGTCCCAGAGGCAGAGTCCCAGAGGCAGAGTCCCAGAGGCAGAGTCCCAGAGGCAGAGTCCCAGAGGCAGAGTCCCAGAGGCAGAGTCCCAGAAGCAGAGTCCCAGAGGCAGAGTCCCAGAGGCAGAGTCCCAGAGGCAGAGCCAGAGGCAGAGTCCCAGAGGCAGAGTCCCAGAGGCAGAGTCCCAGAGGCAGAGTCCCAGAGGCAGAGTCCCATAGGCAGAGTTTCAGAGGCAGAGTCCCAGAGGCAGAGTCCCAGAGGCAGAGTCCCAGAGGCAGAGTCCCAGAGGCAGAGTCCCAGAGGCAGAGTCTGAGAGGCAGAGTCCCAGAGGCAGTCCCAGAGGCAGAGTCCCAGAGGCAGAGTCCCAGAGGCAGAGTCCCAGAGGCAGAGTCTCAGAGGCAATCCCCCAGAGGCAGAGTCCCAGAGGCAGTCCCAGAGGCATAGTTCCAGAGTCCCAGAGGCAGAGTCCCAGAGGCAGAGTCCCAGAGGCAGAGTCCCAGAGGCAATCCCCCAGAGGCAGAGTCCCAGAGGCAGAGTCCCAGAGGCAGAGTACCAGAGGCAGAGTCCCAGAGGCAGAGTCCCAGAGGCAGAGTCCCAGAGTCCCAGAGGCAGAGTCCCAGAGGCAGAGTCCCAGAGGCAGAGTCCCAGAGGAAGAGTCCCAGAGGTAGAGTCCCAGAGGCAGAGTCCCAGAGGCAGAGTCCCAGAGGCAGAGTCCCAGAGTCCCAGAGGCAGAGTCCCAGAGGCAGAGTCCCAGAGGCAGAGTCCCAGAGGCAGAGTCCCAGAGGCAGAGCCAGAGGCAGAGTCCCAGAGGCAGAGTCCCAGAGGCAGAGTCCCAGAGGCAAGAGTCCCAGAGGCAGAGTCCCAGAGGCAGAGTCCCAGAGTCCCAGAAGCAGAGTCCCAGAGGCAGAGTCCCAGAGGCAGAGTCCCAGAGGCAGAGTCCCAGAGGCAGAGTCCCAGAGGCAGAGTCCCAGAGGCAGAGCCAGAGGCAGAGTCCCAGAGGCAGAGTCCCAGAGGCAGAGTCCCAGAGGCAGAGTCCCAGAGGCAGAGTCCCAGAAGCAGAGTCCCAGAGGCAGAGTCCCAGAGGCAGAGTCCCAGAGGCAGAGCCAGAGGCAGAGTCCCAGAGGCAGAGTCCCAGAGGCAGAGTCCCATAGGCAGAGTTTCAGAGGCAGAGTCCCAGAGGCAGAGTCCCAGAGGCAGAGTCCCAGAGGCAGAGTCCCAGAGGCAGAGTCCCAGAGGCAGAGTCCGAGAGGCAGAGTCCCAGAGGCAGAGTCCCAGAGGCAGAGTCCCAGAGGCAGAGTCCCAGAGGCAGAGTCGCAGAGGCAGAGTCCCTGAGAGAGTCCCAGAGGCAGAGTCCAAGAGGCAGAGTCCAAGAGGCAGAGTCCCAGAGGCAGAGTCCCAGAGGCAGAGTCCCAGAGGCAGAGTCCCAGAGGCCGAGTGCCAGAGGCAGAGTCCCAGAGGCAGAGTCCCAGAGGCAGAGTCCCAGAGGCAGAGTCCCAGAGGCAGAGTCCCAGAGGCAGAGTCCCAGAGGCAGTCCCAGAGGCAGAGTCCCAGAGGCAAGAGTCCCAGAGGCAGAGTCCCAGAGGCAGAGTCCCAGAGGCAGAGTCCCAGAGGCAGAGTCCCAGAGGCAGAGTCCCAGAGGCAGAGTCCCAGAAGCAGAGTCCCAGAGGCAGAGTCCCAGTCCCAGAAGCAGAGTCCCAGAGGCAGAGTCCCAGAGGCAGAGTCCCAGAGGCAGAGCCAGAGGCAGAGTCCCAGAGGCAGAGTCCCATAGGCAGAGTTTCAGAGGCAGAGTCCCAGAGGCAGAGTCCCAGAGGCAGAGTCCCAGAGGCAGATTCCCAGAGGCAGAGTCCGAGAGGCAGTCCCAGAGGCAGAGTCCCAGAGGCAGAGTCCCAGAGGCAGAGCCAGAGGCAGAGTCCCAGAGGTAGAGTCCCAGAGGCAGAGTCCCAGAGGCAGAGTCCCAGAGGCAGAGTCTCAGAGGCAGAGTCCCAGAGGCAGAGTCCCAGAGGCAGAGTCCCAGAGGCAGATGTCAGAGGCAGAGTCCCAGAGGCAGAGTCCCAGAGGCAGAGTCCCAGAGGCAGAGTCCCAGAGGCAGAGTCCCAGAGGCAGAGTCCCAGAGGCAGAGTCCCAGAGGCAGAGTCCCAGAGGCAGAGTCCCAGAGGCAGAGTCCCAGAGGCAGAGTCCCAGAGGCAGAGTCCCAGAGGCAGAGCCAGAGGCAGAGTCCCAGAGGCAGAGTCCCAGAGGCAGAGTCCCAGAGGCAAGAGTCCCAGAGGCAGAGTCCCAGAGGCAGAGTCCCAGAGTCCCAGAAGCAGAGTCCCAGAGGCAGAGTCCCAGAGGCAGAGTCCCAGAGGCAGAGTCCCAGAGGCAGAGTCCCAGAGGCAGAGTCCCAGAGGCAGAGCCAGAGGCAGAGTCCCAGAGGCAGAGTCCCAGAGGCAGAGTCCCAGAGGCAGAGTCCCAGAGGCAGAGTCCCAGAGGCAGAGTCCCAGAGGCAGAGTCCCAGAGGCAGAGCCAGAGGCAGAGTCCCAGAGGCAGAGTCCCAGAGGCAGAGTCCCAGAGGCAAGAGTCCCAGAGGCAGAGTCCCAGAGGCAGAGTCCCAGAGTCCCAGAAGCAGAGTCCCAGAGGCAGAGTCCCAGAGGCAGAGTCCCAGAGGCAGAGTCCCAGAGGCAGAGTCCCAGAGGCAGAGTCCCAGAGGCAGAGCCAGAGGCAGAGTCCCAGAGGCAGAGTCCCAGAGGCAGAGTCCCAGAGGCAGAGTCCCAGAGGCAGAGTCCCAGAAGCAGAGTCCCAGAGGCAGAGTCCCAGAGGCAGAGTCCCAGAGGCAGAGCCAGAGGCAGAGTCCCAGAGGCAGAGTCCCAGAGGCAGAGTCCCATAGGCAGAGTTTCAGAGGCAGAGTCCCAGAGGCAGAGTCCCAGAGGCAGAGTCCCAGAGGCAGAGTCCCAGAGGCAGAGTCCCAGAGGCAGAGTCCGAGAGGCAGAGTCCCAGAGGCAGAGTCCCAGAGGCAGAGTCCCAGAGGCAGAGTCCCAGAGGCAGAGTCGCAGAGGCAGAGTCCCTGAGAGAGTCCCAGAGGCAGAGTCCAAGAGGCAGAGTCCAAGAGGCAGAGTCCCAGAGGCAGAGTCCCAGAGGCAGAGTCCCAGAGGCAGAGTCCCAGAGGCCGAGTGCCAGAGGCAGAGTCCCAGAGGCAGAGTCCCAGAGGCAGAGTCCCAGAGGCAGAGTCCCAGAGGCAGAGTCCCAGAGGCAGAGTCCCAGAGGCAGTCCCAGAGGCAGAGTCCCAGAGGCAAGAGTCCCAGAGGCAGAGTCCCAGAGGCAGAGTCCCAGAGGCAGAGTCCCAGAGGCAGAGTCCCAGAGGCAGAGTCCCAGAGGCAGAGTCCCAGAAGCAGAGTCCCAGAGGCAGAGTCCCAGTCCCAGAAGCAGAGTCCCAGAGGCAGAGTCCCAGAGGCAGAGTCCCAGAGGCAGAGCCAGAGGCAGAGTCCCAGAGGCAGAGTCCCATAGGCAGAGTTTCAGAGGCAGAGTCCCAGAGGCAGAGTCCCAGAGGCAGAGTCCCAGAGGCAGATTCCCAGAGGCAGAGTCCGAGAGGCAGTCCCAGAGGCAGAGTCCCAGAGGCAGAGTCCCAGAGGCAGAGCCAGAGGCAGAGTCCCAGAGGTAGAGTCCCAGAGGCAGAGTCCCAGAGGCAGAGTCCCAGAGGCAGAGTCTCAGAGGCAGAGTCCCAGAGGCAGAGTCCCAGAGGCAGAGTCCCAGAGGCAGATGTCAGAGGCAGAGTCCCAGAGGCAGAGTCCCAGAGGCAGAGTCCCAGAGGCAGAGTCCCAGAGGCAGAGTCCCAGAGGCAGAGTCCCAGAGGCAGAGTCCCAGAGGCAGAGTCCCAGAGGCAGAGTCCCAGAGGCAGAGTCCCAGAGGCAGAGTCCCAGAGGCAGAGTCCCAGAGGCAGAGTCCCATAGGCAGAGTTTCAGAGGCAGAGTCCAAGAGGCAGAGTCCCAGAGGCAGAGTCCCAGAGGCAGAGTCCCAGAGGCAGAGTCCCAGAGGCAGAGTCCGAGAGGCAGAGTCCCAGAGGCAGAGTCCCAGAGGCAGTCCCAGAGTCCCAGAGGCAGAGTCCCAGAGGCAGAGTCCCAGAGGCAGAGTCTCAGAGGCAATCCCCCAGAGGCAGAGTCCCAGATGCATAGTTCCAGAGGCAGAGTCCCAGAGGCAGAGTCCCAGAGGCAGAGTCCCAGAGGCATAGTTCCAGAGGCAGAGTCCCAGAGGCAGAGTCCCAGAGGCAGAGTCCCAGAGGCAGAGTCCCAGAGGCAGAGTCCCAGAGGCAGAGTCCCAGAGGCAGAGTCCCAGAGGCAGAGTCCCAGAGGCAGAGTCCCAGAGTCCCAGAAGCAGAGTCCAAGAGGCAGAGTCCAAGAGGCAGTCCCAGAGGCAGAGTCCCAGAGGCAGAGTCCCAGAGGCAGAGTCCCAGAGGCAGAGTCCCAGAGGCAGAGTCCCAGAGGCAGTCCCAGAGGCAGAGTCCCAGAGGCAGAGTCCCAGAGTCCCAGAAGCAGAGTCCCAGAGGCAGAGTCCCAGAGGCAGAGTCCCAGAGGCAGAGCCAGAGGCAGAGTCCCAGAGGCAGAGTCTCAGAGGCAGTCCCAGAGGCAGAGTCCCAGAGGCAGAGTCCCAGAGGCAGAGTCCCAGAGTCCCAGAAGCAGAGTCCCAGAGGCAGAGTCCCAGAGGCAGAGTCCCAGAGGCAGAGTCCCAGAGGCAGAGTCCCAGAGGCAGAGCCAGAGGCAGAGTCCCAGAGGCAGAGTCCCAGAGGCAGAGTCCCAGAGGCAGAGTCCCAGAGGCAGAGTCCCAGAGGCAGAGTTTCAGAGGCAGAGTCCCAGAGGCAGAGTCCCAGAGGCAGAGTCCCAGAGGCAGAGTCCCAGAGGCAGAGTCCCAGAGGCAGAGTCCGAGAGGCAGAGTCCGAGAGGCAGAGTCCCAGAGGCAGAGTCCCAGAGGCAGTCCCAGAGGCAGAGTCCCAGAGGCAGAGTCCCAGAGGCAGAGTCCCAGAGGCAGAGTCTCAGAGGCAGAGTTTCAGAGGCAGTCCCAGAGGCAGAGTCCCAGAGGCAGAGTCCCAGAGGCAGAGTCCCAGAGGCAGAGTCCCAGAGGCAGAGTCCGAGGCAGAGTCCCAGAGGCAGAGTCCCAGAGGCAGTCCCAGAGGCAGTCCCAGAGGCAGAGTCCCAGAGGCAGAGTCCCAGAGGCAGAGTCTCAGAGGCAATCCCCCAGAGGCAGTCCCAGAGGCAGAGTCCCAGAGGCAGAGTCCCAGAGGCAGAGTCCCAGAGGCAGAGTCCCAGAGGCAGAGTCCCTGAGAGAGTCCCAGAGGCAGAGTCCAAGAGGCAGAGTCCAAGAGGCAGAGTCCAAGAGGCAGTCCCAGAGGCAGAGTCCCAGAGGCAGAGTCCCAGAGGCAGAGTCCCAGAGGCAGAGTCCCAGAGGCAGAGTCCCAGAGGCAGAGTCCCAGAGGCAGAGTCCCAGAGGCAGAGTCCCAGAGGCAGAGTCCCAGAGGCAGAGTCCCAGAGTCCCAGAAGCAGAGTCCCAGAGGCAGAGTCCCAGAGGCAGAGTCCCAGAGGCAGAGTCCCAGAGGCAGTCCCAGAGGCAGAGCCAGAGGCAGAGTCCCAGAAGCAGAGTCCCAGAGGCAGAGTCCCAGAGGCAGAGTCCCAGAGTCCCAGAAGCAGAGTCCCAGAGGCAGAGTCCCAGAGGCAGAGTCCCAGAGGCAGAGCCCCAGAGGAAGAGTCCCAGAGGTAGAGTCCCAGAGGCAGAGTCCCAGAGGCAGAGTCCCAGAGGCAGAGTCCCAGAGGCAGAGTCCCAGAGGCAGAGCCAGAGGCAGAGTCCCAGAGGCAGAGTCCCAGAAGCAGAGTCCCAGAGGCAGAGTCCCAGTCCCAGAAGCAGAGTCCCAGAGGCAGAGTCCCAGAGGCAGAGTCCCAGAGGCAGAGTCCCAGAGGCAGAGTTTCAGAGGCAGAGTCCCAGAGGCAGAGTCCCAGAGGCAGAGTCCCAGAGGCAGAGTCCCAGAGGCAGAGTCCCAGAGGCAGAGTTTCAGAGGCAGAGTCCCAGAGGCAGAGTCCCAGAGGCAGAGTCCCAGAGGCAGAGTCCCAGAGGCAGAGTCCCAGAGGCAGAGTCCCAGAGGCAGTCCCAGAGGCAGAGTCCCAGAGGCAGAGTCCCAGAGGCAGAGCCCCAGAGGAAGAGTCCCAGAGGCAGAGTCCCAGAGGCAGAGTCCCAGAGGCAGAGTCCCAGAGGCAGAGTCCCAGAGGCAGAGTCCCAGAGGCAGAGCCAGAGGCAGAGTCCCAGAGGCAGAGTCCCAGAGGCAGAGTCCCAGAGGCAGAGTCCCAGAGGCAGAGCCAGAGGCAGAGTCCCAGAGGCAGAGTCCCAGAGGCAGAGCCAGAGGCAGAGTCCCAGAGGCAGAGTCCCAGAGGCAGAGTCCCAGAGGCAGAGTCCCAGAGGCAAGAGTCCCAGAGGCAGAGTCCCAGAGGCAGAGTCCCAGAGGCAGAGTCCCAGAGGCAGAGTCCCAGAGGCAGAGTCCCAGATGCAGAGTCCCAGAGGCAGAGCCAGAGGCAGAGTCCCAGAGGCAGAGTCCCAGAGGCAGTCCCAGAGGCAGAGTCCCAGAGGCAGAGTCCCAGAGGCAGAGTCCCAGAGTCCCAGAAGCAGAGTCCCAGAGGCAGAGTCCCAGAGGCAGAGTCCCAGAGGCAGAGTCCCAGAGGCAGAGTCCCAGAGGCAGAGCCAGAGGCAGAGTCCCAGAGGCAGAGTCCCAGAGGCAGAGTCCCAGAGGCAGAGTCCCAGAGGCAGAGCCCCAGAGGAAGAGTCCCAGAGGTAGAGTCCCAGAGGCAGAGCCAGAGGCAGAGTCCTAGAGGCAGAGTCCCAGAGGCAGAGTCCCAGAGGCAGAGCCAGAGGCAGAGTCCCAGAGGCAGAGTCCCAGAAGCAGAGTCCCAGAGGCAGAGTCCCAGAGTCCCAGAAGCAGAGTCCCAGAGGCAGAGTCCCAGAGGCAGAGTCTCAGAGGCAATCCCCCAGAGGCAGTCCCAGAGGCAGAGTCCCAGAGGCAGAGTCCCAGAGGCAGAGTCCCAGAGGCAGAGTCCCAGAGGCAGAGTCCCTGAGAGAGTCCCAGAGGCAGAGTCCAAGAGGCAGAGTCCAAGAGGCAGTCCCAGAGGCAGAGTCCCAGAGGCAGAGTCCCAGAGGCAGAGTCCCAGAGGCAGAGTCCCAGAGGCAGAGTCCCAGAGGCAGAGTCCCAGAGGCAGAGTCCCAGAGGCAGAGTCCCAGAGGCAGAGTCCCAGAGGCAGAGTCCCAGAGTCCCAGAAGCAGAGTCCCAGAGGCAGAGTCCCAGAGGCAGAGTCCCAGAGGCAGAGTCCCAGAGGCAGTCCCAGAGGCAGAGCCAGAGGCAGAGTCCCAGAAGCAGAGTCCCAGAGGCAGAGTCCCAGAGGCAGAGTCCCAGAGTCCCAGAAGCAGAGTCCCAGAGGCAGAGTCCCAGAGGCAGAGTCCCAGAGGCAGAGCCCCAGAGGAAGAGTCCCAGAGGTAGAGTCCCAGAGGCAGAGTCCCAGAGGCAGAGTCCCAGAGGCAGAGTCCCAGAGGCAGAGTCCCAGAGGCAGAGCCAGAGGCAGAGTCCCAGAGGCAGAGTCCCAGAAGCAGAGTCCCAGAGGCAGAGTCCCAGTCCCAGAAGCAGAGTCCCAGAGGCAGAGTCCCAGAGGCAGAGTCCCAGAGGCAGAGTCCCAGAGGCAGAGTTTCAGAGGCAGAGTCCCAGAGGCAGAGTCCCAGAGGCAGAGTCCCAGAGGCAGAGTCCCAGAGGCAGAGTCCCAGAGGCAGAGTTTCAGAGGCAGAGTCCCAGAGGCAGAGTCCCAGAGGCAGAGTCCCAGAGGCAGAGTCCCAGAGGCAGAGTCCCAGAGGCAGAGTCCCAGAGGCAGTCCCAGAGGCAGAGTCCCAGAGGCAGAGTCCCAGAGGCAGAGCCCCAGAGGAAGAGTCCCAGAGGCAGAGTCCCAGAGGCAGAGTCCCAGAGGCAGAGTCCCAGAGGCAGAGTCCCAGAGGCAGAGTCCCAGAGGCAGAGCCAGAGGCAGAGTCCCAGAGGCAGAGTCCCAGAGGCAGAGTCCCAGAGGCAGAGTCCCAGAGGCAGAGCCAGAGGCAGAGTCCCAGAGGCAGAGTCCCAGAGGCAGAGCCAGAGGCAGAGTCCCAGAGGCAGAGTCCCAGAGGCAGAGTCCCAGAGGCAGAGTCCCAGAGGCAAGAGTCCCAGAGGCAGAGTCCCAGAGGCAGAGTCCCAGAGGCAGAGTCCCAGAGGCAGAGTCCCAGAGGCAGAGTCCCAGATGCAGAGTCCCAGAGGCAGAGCCAGAGGCAGAGTCCCAGAGGCAGAGTCCCAGAGGCAGTCCCAGAGGCAGAGTCCCAGAGGCAGAGTCCCAGAGGCAGAGTCCCAGAGTCCCAGAAGCAGAGTCCCAGAGGCAGAGTCCCAGAGGCAGAGTCCCAGAGGCAGAGTCCCAGAGGCAGAGTCCCAGAGGCAGAGCCAGAGGCAGAGTCCCAGAGGCAGAGTCCCAGAGGCAGAGTCCCAGAGGCAGAGTCCCAGAGGCAGAGCCCCAGAGGAAGAGTCCCAGAGGTAGAGTCCCAGAGGCAGAGCCAGAGGCAGAGTCCTAGAGGCAGAGTCCCAGAGGCAGAGTCCCAGAGGCAGAGCCAGAGGCAGAGTCCCAGAGGCAGAGTCCCAGAAGCAGAGTCCCAGAGGCAGAGTCCCAGAGTCCCAGAAGCAGAGTCCCAGAGGCAGAGTCCCAGAGGCAGAGTCCCAGAGGCAGAGTCCCAGAGGCAGAGTCCCAGAGGCAGAGTCCCAGAGGCAGAGTCCCAGAGGCAGAGTCCCAGAGGCAGAGTCCCAGAGGCAGAGTTTCAGAGGCAGAGTCCCAGAGGCAGAGTCCCAGAGGCAGAGTCCCAGAGGCAGAGTCCCAGAGGCAGAGTCCCAGAGGCAGAGTCCCAGAGGCAGAGCCAGAGGCAGAGTCCCAGAGGCAGAGCCCCAGAGGAAGAGTCCCAGAGGTAGAGTCCCAGAGGCAGAGTCCCAGAGGCAGAGTCCCAGAGGCAGAGTCCCAGAGTCCCAGAGGCAGAGTCCCAGAGGCAGAGTCCCAGAGGCAGAGTCCCAGAGGCTGAGCCAGAGGCAGAGTCCCAGAGGCAGAGTCCCAGAGGCAGAGTCCCAGAGGCAGAGTCCCAGAGGCAGAGCCAGAGGCAGAGTCCCAGAGGCAGAGTCCCAGAGGCAGAGTCCCAGAGGCAGAGTCCCAGAGGCAGAGTCCCAGAGGCAGAGTCCCAGAGGCAGAGTCCCAGAGGCAAGTCCCAGAGGCAGAGTCCCAGAGGCAGAGTCCCAGAGGCAGAGTCCCAGAGGCAGAGTCCCAGAGGCAGAGTCCCAGAGGCAGAGTCCCAGAAGCAGAGTCCCAGAGGCAGAGTCCCAGAGGCAGAGTCCCAGAGGCAGAGCCAGAGGCAGAGTCCCAGAGGCAGAGTCCCAGAGGCAGAGTCCCAGAGGCAGAGTCCCAGAGGCAGAGTCCCATAGGCAGAGTTTCAGAGGCAGAGTCCCAGAGGCAGAGTCCCAGAGGCAGAGTCCCAGAGGCAGAGTCCCAGAGGCAGAGTCCCAGAGGCAGAGTCTGAGAGGCAGAGTCCCAGAGGCAGTCCCAGAGGCAGAGTCCCAGAGGCAGAGTCCCAGAGGCAGAGTCCCAGAGGCAGAGTCTCAGAGGCAATCCCCCAGAGGCAGAGTCCCAGAGGCAGTCCCAGAGGCATAGTTCCAGAGTCCCAGAGGCAGAGTCCCAGAGGCAGAGTCCCAGAGGCAGAGTCCCAGAGGCAATCCCCCAGAGGCAGAGTCCCAGAGGCAGAGTCCCAGAGGCAGAGTACCAGAGGCAGAGTCCCAGAGGCAGAGTCCCAGAGGCAGAGTCCCAGAGTCCCAGAGGCAGAGTCCCAGAGGCAGAGTCCCAGAGGCAGAGTCCCAGAGGAAGAGTCCCAGAGGTAGAGTCCCAGAGGCAGAGTCCCAGAGGCAGAGTCCCAGAGGCAGAGTCCCAGAGTCCCAGAGGCAGAGTCCCAGAGGCAGAGTCCCAGAGGCAGAGTCCCAGAGGCAGAGTCCCAGAGGCAGAGCCAGAGGCAGAGTCCCAGAGGCAGAGTCCCAGAGGCAGAGTCCCAGAGGCAAGAGTCCCAGAGGCAGAGTCCCAGAGGCAGAGTCCCAGAGGCAGAGTCCCAGAGGCAGAGTCCCAGAGGCAGAGTCCCAGAGGCAGAGTCCCATAGGCAGAGTTTCAGAGGCAGAGTCCCAGAAGCAGAGTCCCAGAGGCAGAGTCCCAGAGGCAGAGTCCCAGAGGCAGAGTCCCAGAGGCAGAGTCCGAGAGGCAGAGTCCCAGAGGCAGTCCCAGAGGCAGAGTCCCAGAGGCAGAGTCCCAGAGGCAGAGTCCCAGAGGCAGAGTCCCAGAGGCAGAGTCTCAGAGGCAATCCCCCAGAGGCAGAGTCCCAGAGGCAGTCCCAGAGGCATAGTTCCAGAGGCAGAGTCCCAGAGGCAGAGTCCCTGAGAGAGTCCCAGAGGCAGAGTCCAAGAGGCAGAGTCCCAGAGGCAGAGTCCCAGAGGCAGAGTCCCAGAGGCAGAGTCCCAGAGGCAGAGTCCCAGAGGCAAGAGTCCCAGAGGCAGAGTCCCAGAGGCAGAGTCCCAGAGGCAGAGTCCCAGAGGCAGAGTCCCAGAGGCAGAGTCCCAGAGGCAGAGTCCCAGAAGCAGAGTCCCAGAGGCAGAGTCCCAGAGGCAGAGTCCCAGAGGCAGAGCCAGAGGCAGAGTCCCAGAGGCAGAGTCCCAGAGGCAGAGTCCCAGAGGCAGAGTCCCAGAGGCAGAGTCCCATAGGCAGAGTTTCAGAGGCAGAGTCCCAGAGGCAGAGTCCCAGAGGCAGAGTCCCAGAGGCAGAGTCCCAGAGGCAGAGTCCCAGAGGCAGAGTCTGAGAGGCAGAGTCCCAGAGGCAGAGTCCCAGAGGCAGAGTCCCAGAGGCAGAGTCCCAGAGGCAGAGTCCCAGAGGCAGAGTCTCAGAGGCAATCCCCCAGAGGCAGAGTCCCAGAGGCAGTCCCAGAGGCATAGTTCCAGAGGCAGAGTCCCAGAGGCAGAGTCCCAGAGGCAGAGTCCCAGAGGCAGAGTCCCAGAGGCAATCCCCCAGAGGCAGAGTCCCAGAGGCAGAGTCCCAGAGGCAGAGTACCAGAGGCAGAGTCCCAGAGGCAGAGTCCCAGAGGCAGAGTCCCAGAGTCCCAGAGGCAGAGTCCCAGAGGCAGAGTCCCAGAGGCAGAGCCCCAGAGGAAGAGTCCCAGAGGTAGAGTCCCAGAGGCAGAGTCCCAGAGGCAGAGTCCCAGAGGCAGAGTCCCAGAGTCCCAGAGGCAGAGTCCCAGAGGCAGAGTCCCAGAGGCAGAGTCCCAGAGGCAGAGTCCCAGAGGCAGAGCCAGAGGCAGAGTCCCAGAGGCAGAGTCCCAGAGGCAGAGTCCCAGAGGCAAGAGTCCCAGAGGCAGAGTCCCAGAGGCAGAGTCCCAGAGGCAGAGTCCCAGAGGCAGAGTCCCAGAGGCAGAGTCCCAGAGGCAGAGCCAGAGGCAGAGTCCCAGAGGCAGAGTCCCAGAGGCAGAGTCCCAGAGGCAAGAGTCCCAGAGGCAGAGTCCCAGAGGCAGAGTCCCAGAGGCAGAGTCCCAGAGGCAGAGTCCCAGAGGCAGAGTCCCAGAGGCAGAGTCCCAGAGGCAGAGTCCCAGAAGCAGAGTCCCAGAGGCAGAGTCCCAGAGTCCCAGAAGCAGAGTCCCAGAGGCAGAGTCCCAGAGGCAGAGTCCCAGAGGCAGAGCCAGAGGCAGAGTCCCAGAGGCAGAGTCCCAGAGGCAGAGTCCCAGAGGCAGAGTCCCAGAGGCAGAGTCCCAGAGGCAGAGTCCCTGAGAGAGTCCCAGAGGCAGAGTCCAAGAGGCAGAGTCCCAGAGGCAGAGTCCCAGAGGCAGAGTCCCAGAGGCAGAGTCCCAGAGGCAGAGTCAAAGAGGCAGAGTCCCAGAGGCAGAGTCCCAGAGGCAGAGTCCCAGAGGCAGAGTCCCAGAGGCAGATGTCAGAGGCAGAGTCCCAGAGGCAGAGTCCCAGAGGCAGATGTCAGAGGCAGAGTCCCAGAGGCAGAGTCCCAGAGGCAGAGTCCCAGAGGCAGAGTCCCAGAGGCAGAGTCCCAGAGGCAGAGTCCGAGAGGCAGAGTCCCAGAGGCAGAGTCCCAGAGGCAGTCCCAGAGGCAGAGTCCCAGAGGCAGAGTCCCAGAGGCAGAGTCCCAGAGGCAGAGTCTCAGAGGCAGAGTTTCAGAGGCAGTCCCAGAGGCAGAGTCCCAGAGGCAGAGTCCCAGAGGCAGAGTCCCAGAGGCAGAGTCCCAGAGGCAGAGTCCGAGAGGCAGAGTCCCAGAGGCAGAGTCCCAGAGGCAGTCCCAGAGGCAGAGTCCCAGAGGCAGAGTCCCAGAGGCAGAGTCCCAGAGGCAGAGTCTCAGAGGCAATCCCCCAGAGGCAGAGTCCCAGAGGCAGAGTCCCAGAGGCAGAGTCCCAGAGGCAGAGTCCCAGAGGCAGAGTCCCAGAGGCAGAGTCCCTGAGAGAGTCCCAGAGGCAGAGTCCAAGAGGCAGAGTCCAAGAGGCAGTCCAGAGGCAGAGTCCCAGAGGCAGAGTCCCAGAGGCAGAGTCCAGAGGCAGAGTCCCAGAGGCAGAGTCCCAGAGGCAGAGTCCCAGAGGCAGAGTCCCAGAGGCAGAGTCCCAGAGGCAGAGTCCCAGAGGCAGAGTCCCAGAGTCCCAGAAGCAGAGTCCCAGAGGCAGAGTCCCAGAGGCAGAGTCCCAGAGCAGTCCCAGAGGCAGAGCCAGAGGCAGAGTCCCAGAGGCAGAGTCCCAGAGGCAGAGTCCCAGAGGCAGAGTCCCAGAGTCCCAGAAGCAGAGTCCCAGAGCAGAGTCCCAGAGGCAGAGTCCCAGAGGCAGAGCCCCAGAGGAAGAGTCCCAGAGGTAGAGTCCCAGAGGCAGAGTCCCAGAGGCAGAGTCCCAGAGGCAGAGTCCCAGAGGCAGAGTCCCAGAGGCAGAGCCAGAGGCAGAGTCCCAGAGGCAGAGTCCCAGAAGCAGAGTCCCAGAGGCAGAGTCCCAGTCCCAGAAGCAGAGTCCCAGAGGCAGAGTCCCAGAGCAGAGTCCCAGAGGCAGAGTCCCAGAGGCAGAGTTCAGAGGCAGAGTCCCAGAGCAGAGTCCCAGAGGCAGAGTCCAGAGGCAGAGTCCCAGAGGCAGAGTCCCAGAGGCAGAGTTCAGAGGCAGAGTCCCAGAGGCAGAGTCCAGAGGCAGAGTCCCAGAGGCAGAGTCCCAGAGGCAGAGTCCCAGAGGCAGAGTCCCAGAGGCAGAGCCAGAGGCAGAGTCCCAGAGGCAGAGTCCCAGAGGCAGAGTCCCAGAGGCAGAGTCCCAGAGGCAGAGTCCCAGAGGCAGAGTCCCAGAGGCAGAGTCCCAGAGGGCAGAGTCCCAGAGGCAGAGTCCCAGAGGCAGAGTCCCAGAGGCAAGAGTCCCAGAGCAGAGTCCCAGAGGCAGAGTCCCAGAGGCAGAGTCCCAGAGGCAGAGTCCCAGAGGCAGAGTCCCAGAGGCAGAGTCCCAGAGGCAGAGTCCCAGAGGCAGAGCCAGAGGCAGAGTCCCAGAGGCAGAGTCCCAGAGGCAGTCCCAGAGGCAGAGTCCCAGAGGCAGAGTCCCAGAGGCAGAGTCCCAGAGTCCCAGAAGCAGAGTCCCAGAGGCAGAGTCCCAGAGGCAGAGTCCCAGAGGCAGAGTCCCAGAGGCAGAGTCCCAGAGGCAGAGCCAGAGGCAGAGTCCCCAGAGGCAGAGTCCCAGAGGCAGAGTCCCAGAGGCAGAGTCCCAGAGGCAGAGCCCAGAGGAAGAGTCCCAGAGGTAGAGTCCCAGAGGCAGAGCCAGAGGCAGAGTCCTAGAGGCAGAGTCCCAGAGGCAGAGTCCCAGAGGCAGAGCCAGAGGCAGAGTCCCAGAGGCAGAGTCCCAGAAGCAGAGTCCCAGAGGCAGAGTCCCAGAGTCCAGAAGCAGAGTCCCAGAGGCAGAGTCCAGGCAGAGCAGAGTCACAGAGGCAGAGTCCCAGAGGCAGAGTCCCAGAGGCAGAGTCCCAGAGGCAGAGTCCCAGAGGCAGAGTCTGAGAGGCAGAGTCCCAGAGGCAGAGTCCCAGAGGCAGAGTCCCAGAGGCAGAGTCCCAGAGGCAGAGTCCCAGAGGCAGAGTCTCAGAGGCAATCCCCCAGAGGCAGAGTCCCAGAGGCAGTCCCAGAGGCATAGTTCCAGAGGCAGAGTCCCAGAGGCAGAGTCCCAGAGGCAGAGTCCCAGAGGCAGAGTCCCAGAGGCAATCCCCCAGAGGCAGAGTCCCAGAGGCAGAGTCCCAGAGGCAGAGTACCAGAGGCAGAGTCCCAGAGGCAGAGTCCCAGAGGCAGAGTCCCAGAGTCCCAGAGGCAGAGTCCCAGGCAGAGTCCCAGAGGCAGAGCCCCAGAGGAAGAGTCCCAGAGGTAGAGTCCCAGAGGCAGAGTCCCAGAGGCAGAGTCCCAGAGGCAGAGTCCCAGAGTCCCAGAGGCAGAGTCCCAGAGGCAGAGTCCCAGAGGCAGAGTCCCAGAGGCAGAGTCCCAGAGGCAGAGCCAGAGGCAGAGTCCCAGAGGCAGAGTCCAGAGGCAGAGTCCCAGAGGCAAGAGTCCCAGAGGCAGAGTCCAGAGGCAGAGTCCCAGAGGCAGAGTCCCAGAGGCAGAGTCCCAGAGGCAGAGTCCCAGAGGCAGAGCCAGAGGCAGAGTCCCAGAGGCAGAGTCCCAGAGGCAGAGTCCCAGAGGCAAGAGTCCCAGAGGCAGAGTCCAGAGGCAGAGTCCAGAGGCAGAGTCCCAGAAGCAGAGTCCCAGAGGCAGAGTCCCAGAGGCAGAGTCCCAGAAGCAGAGTCCCAGAGGCAGAGTCCAGAGTCCCAGAAGCAGAGTCCCAGAGGCAGAGTCCCAGAGGCAGAGTCCCAGAGGCAGAGCCAGAGGCAGAGTCCCAGAGGCAGAGTCCCAGAGGCAGAGTCCCAGAGGCAGAGTCCCAGAGGCAGAGTCCCAGAGGCAGAGTCCCTGAGAGAGTCCCAGAGCAGAGTCCAAGAGGCAGAGTCCCAGAGGCAGAGTCCCAGAGGCAGAGTCAAAGAGGCAGAGTCCCAGAGGCAGAGTCCCAGAGCAGAGTCCCAGAGGCAGAGTCCCAGAGGCAGATGTCAGAGGCAGAGTCCAGAGGCAGAGTCCCAGAGGCAGATGTCAGAGGCAGAGTCCCAGAGGCAGAGTCCCAGAGGCAGAGTCCCAGAGGCAG